>JAPYZM010000008.1:0-136623 GCA_030522845.1 Psyttalia concolor | reverse complement strand
GAAAAAGCACTTTTCAATCACTCGACGAAAAAGCGGAGAGTGACTGAAAAGTTACTTTTCCGACATAGCGTGATGAAAATTACTAATCTAAACTTGTAAAAAATTCTTCTAAAACGCGAGTAAATACAATGCTTGAAAAATCCTCCAACAATGGTAACTTTTAGTTTGGTAATCGAGTTTTTTTTTTACCAGAGTTTTACTAAACTAGAATACTCAGCTCTAAAGATAAAATTATGAAAGGCTCTTTCGCGGCACGATATAAAAATTTGTCTCTCCGCAGAGGAGAAAAATAAAACATACCCCGTTAAAAATCCCGAGATGCAGATAATCATTTTCGCTACTCAGATGAATCTCCAAACAACAGTGAACGACTCCGAGACAATATCTCCCCGATTTCACGTTAATAGCCAGCAGAACAGTATGCACTTGATCGCAAAATGAATAATCAATATAACAGACAATTAAACTGCAAACAATTTCATAGTGAATATTTCGAGACAGCTGAATACATTCACAGCTAGAGAGAACGCGTCCGGAGGATAGCGCGGCTGGTGGTTGACTGAATTTGAAGGGCTCAAGGGAGCAGCTGCTTCCGAAAAGAATCCTCTTGCGTCTCAGCGGCAGGAGTCCAATTGCCGTAAAGGTGGGCAGGAAGAAAGCCGAGGAGGAGGTGGGATGCAGCAGAGTATTAAAAAAAAGAACCTCGCCAGCAAGATTGTGGGTCTTCTGTTGTCTGCTTCTTTATAAATTTCACAAAAGTATAATACACACGCCAGCAGGTATATCTGATGGGCAAGTGGGTCACCCATTGGATGAGCAAAACAGCTATATTTTATCAATTTTAATTAGCGTACGAATGAAAATAAAATTCGAATGAGCTAATTCAAATTAATTATACTTCAGTCCAACAGATTAAATTTTCTTTGAATTAATTGTAGAATACATTTTTTTAATTCGAAATTTTCAAAGACAGATTTCCTTGGAATTTCTGTGAAACTGACATTCAGTATAAATTTTCCAAATTAGAGATTTCTATTAAAATTCGCTGACTTTGAAGGAATCTCTCCCAAATGCTCTAGTAGAAAAATGCAACATTTACGATCGAACTACCAAGAAGATTGTTATTTCTAAAACTGTCGGTCATTTGACAAATTCGTAAGATTTATAGAAATCCTTCACCACTTGCTCCTGTACCCAAGATGTCTCGTGCCGGGCGATAAAAATCTCCAGCTCAGTGATTTTAAGAGGGTCCTGAAAAATCCCCGAACGTTTCACCTGTCCAATTCTTGGGCCCATTCTTTCATTATTTCTTATTTTCATTCTTTTTATTGTACCCAGAACTCCAGAGGCAGATGATCGACAACACGAGAGGGCAAAGAAAACGACTTGATGTTTCTCTCTCCCCCCCCCCCCTATCTTTCCGCCATAATGCTGAGACACCAAGAAGGAACATCTGCCGCTTGGAACGTCTGCTGTTCACAGATATGAGGGTTTCGTGGCACGCTCCACATATACACCTCATCGCACAACGCACTCGTGCTGCTCCCGAGGAGACTCTCGCCCTCCTCGGGGTGCACCTGGCGCCCCGTCACTTTTTTAACCATGAAAATTCCCCCTCACGATTCGACTCATTTCAAACGCATATCTCATATTTTACGGTTTTTCCACGTTTTTTTTTTTATGAACGAATACGCCAATGAACGATGCCTATCGTCAGTTGCTATATGGAAGCATAATATGCAGCGAAGAAAATTGTCTCGAATCCCGGAAGAAGAATAATGAGGAAGTGAGAGAATGAAAAATGTCTTCCGTCTTGGGGTTAATAAAAGTAAACCAGAAAAACATTTATACGGGTTAACCGCAATAACGGAATCCGATAAGTACGCTCAATAAGTCTGACCATTGGTTCTATTGAGAAACTTGTTTCCACTCGAAGTTTTCTACTTGACCTGTTATTATATCGGTGATATTCTCTTTCAACTACTTCAGCCGGTTATTAATCAGTAAAAAATCGGAATATAGATTAGGTGGGGCTTGAGAGTTTCCAACTGCACTGAGGAAAAAAGGCGACCCATTGGAAATTTTGATTTAAATGCACGAATGAATGATGAGAAGGATTAAAATGAGATGAAAAAGTACAGCAAGAGGAGAGTACGACTACAGACGTTCGGAGGACGCACGTGCCTCGTGAAGCGGGTGCACCTGCTCCCTACCGAATGCTCATGGGACATGAAATACTGTGCACGAGGCACAATCCAAACTCGTCCGATAAATTTCCAAATGGAAGACTGAAGCAATGCCATTTTAACGAGAATAAATACAAGGGCAGCGGGACAAAGGTTCCCGGGGGATCTGAAATCTGGTAGCAATTTGGAAGAGGGGGAGAGGGGGGGGGGGGGCGAGAAGGAAGTGGAGGGGAATGAAGAAAGGGTGAAAAAAGTTGGGTGGAGAAGCTACTTGGGGGCCGTCTTGAAACATCAAGTTAGAGATAGAAACCAGAGCTCTCAGACACACTATGGGCTCTGTTGAAGGGATATCGCTCACCACTTGGACACGCGCCGTGGAAATCCTAACAGACACACTCCTTTAACGGATAAAATAACAGTTGAGGTCACTAGGGCCCAAATATTTTATTCTTCTTACGATGTTCACTGATGAGAGCATTAGATTGGACGTAGGGGAAAGCTCTGATTCCCGAGGACATATTGTTCAACATATTTCTAGTGAAATTCTCCGACTCGTCATTAATTCTAAACATATCAAGTTTGATTCGAAAATTTCCGCAAAGTCCAAATTGAAAAGCTGAATATTATATATTACTGGTGGATTTTCCGTTTACGAAGGTAATTAACTTCAATTAAACACGAAATTATTTATGTAAGTAAAACTTTGAAGACAAGTACAGGTCTAGACCCTATGGAAACCTTCTTGACAAGATGTTCCTTCTATATAAGCTTGTTGAAATAATTCTAATTGAAGAGGAATACTTTGCGTTGTCAGTCAGTGTCCTCAGAGGATGAATAGTAGGGGTAAGTTTGGTTGGAGAGAGACAGGCCCGAGGTGAGCGATTGGTTAATTGAGTGGAGGGATGTCCCTCGAGGATTGGACTTTCGAAGTTGCGGGCGAAGCTTTGGAGTTTAACGATTAAAATAATAAAAACTGTAATCAGGACCGAAGTAAAAGGATCTGAGGAAGCAAAATACTTGATTGGTTTCCAAAAAATAATTTGGAAATAACTACACTACAACTACAAAACTACTAGGCATACAACATTACACTTAGTTAAATTATTTTTCTCCGTTTCTTCTTTGAATTAATATTAATTGCCACACATTGCGTGACACACCGCAGTGTGAATTTCCACTGCCTATGCAGCTAGTTCTGAATTAAATGCGAAACGCTCCAATTCCCTAACTCCAATAAGATTGCCAGTAAAATTCAATGACCACGGTCCAGCCGAGGCACGCAATACGTTTAGTAAAGTTCAATTCACTCTTTCCGTTACGAAGTACACAGAGCATTGTGCATATACACTCGGAAACTGGTCGGGAATTAAATGTAACAATACTCTGGGATAACGGACTAGCGGCTCTCGATTCACTGCAATTCGTGTCTGCGCGCGCGCGCGTGTGTGTGTGTGTGTGTGTGTGTGTGTGTGTGTGTGTGTGTGTGTGTGTGTGTGTGTGTACACAGAGTGCGACAGAGGGAACGCAGAAGCCAAAACCAAACGCAGAGAAATTGTCTTAATTAACAGGGATGCACATTTGTGTCGGTTTGTTTAGAGTGACTGGTGCGATTCGAGGGTCAGATTTTTTTATGATCCAGTGTGACATACGCGATGTGTCATTCAATTAGGTCACCACCTCAATCAAAATTTGTTTCTCGCTTTTTTCTTCCGGAGGGAGGAGTAGAAAGAAGTGAATCTTCACTTCTTTCTCTACGCGAAGAGCAAAATTCTTCAAAAATTACTGCACCGCTTCAGTAAAATTTGTTGAGCGTTTATTAAAAGTTACCGAAGGGTACACTAAATGAATTCTCGCCGTGTATAATGTCAGAGTGGTATTCACCATTTTCGTTTTACTTTCAACGATTTTTTTTGCAGCTTACAAAAAATCGTTCACAGCGGACGATTCAATTAGAAGTTAATAATAGTTCGAGACAGTCTATTTTAAATTGAAATTCAATAGACTAATATTGATTCCCACAATGAATGAAAAGGTCAGCTCATGCAAATAGAACCCAGGGAAAGGGCTAACTTGAGCAGAAGAAATAGAATATTCCTAACAGAGGCCGAGAAGAAAACTTGAATCAATGAATGAAACTGTGTTAACACAAAAATAAACCTGTACTTGCAACGGCCAATCCGGTCGCTAGTTCATGAATCAATTTCCAATGTCATTGAGTCAATCCGTTTATTCCACTGTCACGAATGCCAAATGAATACGTCTAAGGCCGCCATTTCAGTGGTTGAAATCGTTATTGCAATGGAGAAAAAAAGGGAATAATTTTAAATTAAATTTGCAACAAAGCACTTCCGTTATTGCATAAAGTGCATTCATAATATTGAAATTGAAAAAAGCAATAACGAAAAATGTACTCTTTGTTATGCCGATACGGGAAAGGAAACAATTCACGAGAGACACAAAATGCAAAATCGTCATTGGTAGAGAGTATTACGATATAAATAAATACACGTGGGATATTATTCAGCATCCGGCAGAGTCAAACGGAAGTTGTGGATAGGTTCAATTCTAGGGTACATCTGGGAATTTCAATTTCTGATTTCTCCCGTAGCTGTGGGTACGCAATGAAATAGTCAATTGAGTGTACCGAGAGTAAGACCTTGGCAGCCAACTGGCGGTCCCTTTGTATTTAATCTGCCACTGGCAGTGCATTCAATTGAAACAGCCGACACATTGAATAAAGGAGGAACCACCCAAAAAAAATTACTCCATATTCAATGTTAGATACACGGATCTCAATTTAATATTTTAAACAAAGGTCCCTGTGATGGCAGTAGTCTAACAAATTCACCGCTTCCAGTTGTCAGTTCCAACATGGAGAGAATAATTTGGCTGATGTTATTGGATTGTAAAAATTTTCTTTAGAAGTGATTGTCAATTCTATCTAAAGAAGAAAAAATCATAAAAATATGCAATTCACTGAAAAGTTCAATCAAATTTTTTAGCAATTAGCTAGCTTTTATATTTTACTAAATTTCAAGACAGCATTGAAGCACGATTTAAATTCAAGTCTCACAAAACGATTTTGGCACAAGAAAAATGTTTCCAGGTGTCATAAATCTCCAGGTACTCCCATGAAAACCACAACTGTGGTTCTAGAAGCCTGAGTAGAAGAGAAAAATCCCTAGAAAACCCATAGAAATTCGATCGCGCTGTAAACAACTCCAATGTTTGCCACCAATTGACACAAATCATACCCAATAGACTCCACTAATTGCATCCACAAAAGCGAGTTAGCGTCATCCACGTAACCATCAGACTCTGAAAAAGCCACAGTCTCGAGGCCGTTTTTTCCTAGTTAGGCATGAGTAAGAGTGCGTGGGGTCGCCAGCATCTGTCAATTACACTACACAAACAGTTCCTGGAAAAAACGTGATGAATTCCCGGACTGGTCACTCTCCTCTCAACTCTATCCATACAGATTAAGCGGCTATAGAAAACGACGAGACGTATAAACAAGTCAATGATTTACATTCACCGGGAATGTGTGGGGTTTTAGTGCGTAGAAGCCATTGTCCTTTTTATTCGAAAAATTAAAAACTCCGGAAACACGAGTGCCAGTAAATATTCCCTCACGGAAGCGACAACCACCCTTCACTCCTTTATTTTCTCATTTTTTTCAATGGAAACACCGATCTGAATACAAATACAGGGACAAAGGACTGAAAATTACTAAATGTAAAGATTGCTGGAGTGTTATGCAATCAAAGTATTATGACAGCTACTTCATTAGAAGTGGCATGAGAATTATACCGAGGAGTAATTGAATCTCGAGTGATCCCATTTTTTTCAATACAATTGCAAATGAATTGAATTTTTTCGACGCATTTTTTGCGTTACATTTTTTACACAATTCATATCGAAAGATGTAAACGAAAGTTTCCCACTTAGTCCTCGCGATTAATTGACTCCATGACACAAAATAAACGTATAGCAATTAAAATATACATTTATGGTAATAGAAGAAGCCACAGCTCGCGAGGCATTGCGCAAATCTCCTGCAAACACTATATTTTCTCATTCTCCCTATTACCATAGCTAAATGCTGGGTTTCAACGTGTGGGAGACATGCCGAATCACGAAGAACAACCTGCGTAACACCCCACGCTGAGTAAATTTGTATTATCCATGCAATATTGCCTTCTCACAAGAGCTCTCACAATAGTTCCGACAAGTGCTTTTCAAGTTGCCACTTACGTAACAGTAATTTCGGGTCGGAGAAGTGAATCGTCAATATTCGAAGCCGCTAATGTTGACTAATTATGTAATTAAAGTGTTCGTAAATGAACCGTAGCTAAATTGAAGTTTTACTAAAAAAATCGAGGAATTTTTCATCTGTAAATTCACATAAATTTAGGACCCCTCCTCTCAGAGGTGTCTAAAATTTGTGTTTGCTTCCTTCTAGATAACATTCAGTATTTTTGCAAAAATTATAAATCTACAAAATTTCATCTCTTTTTCTACCAGTAATTATTAACAGTTTTTTATAACATATATTATTGAGGCAGATTGAAAATTAATACCGATTTATGAAGCTGGTTGGCGTTGAATATCCCAGCTGCAGACGTGATCTGATCACTTTCTCCTGTACAGTCACAACTCGGTTACTCCTCGAGCTCTGATGTACTCTCGTTGTTTTGACAACATGGTGATAGTGATGGCGATGATGACAATTATTTTGATGGGTTTGAGATGTACATGCTACTAGCCTTTCCCGCGGCTCCATCATAGTTACACCGAACATGATTTCACTTTCCTGTGTATCTCCCGTGACACACGACACTAACACCAGTATTTTAATGTTCTCCTGGGAGTTTTATGCAACGCTTTCACGACACATTTTACTTGGTATTCTCGTTCTATTATGTAGTTTTAGAATTCACTGTTAAAGTCCAGGTGGAATGCTTGATTAATTACGGTGGCTTTTCCTCAACAATCCTGAATTTTATAGATACACTACTGTATCCATCGGATCTGAATAAATTTGATAAAACAGGTTTATTAATTCACCGGTGGAAGACTCTATTTTTTTTTCTCGTCGACACCGATTCTGTTCAGCCTTAGATCTAATATTTGACATTTTTTTAATAGGATAAACGACATTCTCGTCTGTCTCTAAAAGAAATTGCAAATTGGATTTTCCTAGCAGTGTTAACAAATTTAATGTTTCTCCTTCTAAGAAATAGTTTAACCGCACAGATGGTAGTTGCGATCGAGGTGTTGATGCGATAAAGACCCCCCCCCCCGCGCCTTGACCTTTCCATAAAACAACCTTCAACGCCATCAACGGATTCTATTTTAGGATTCAAAGTCCTATGTACCGCGCAAATGAATGACTAATTCAACGAGATACTCTCGTTTAATGAGATTTTTCCACGGGCCCGGAAGGACTGAGTCTCGGCGCTTTCTACCAATCGATTCATAATTAAATGGGGGCGTCACGACTTTCTAATGATGGGCAATCAAGACCAGTAAGGCTGATCAGCGTGAGGACGTCAATAGGACTGTCGGAAAGGAAATACGTAAGTGAGGAGAATGCATAATCAATGCACGAAGTAGGCTCAATACTACTTATCTAGCAATACCGACTCGATTGGAACTAGCGCTCGTTACCAGAATTATTGCTCAGAGATTTCTCACTGGCCTCGGGACTCTTCCATTTGACACGCCATTTTCTTATCCGATACGTCAATGTCACGCGCACTTTTACGATCAGTTTTCAGATACTGCACTCGTGGCTAATGACAAGCAAATGCTACATCATTGTTACTATCGATACAATATTTGAATGTAGAATTTGAAAACAGGTGATTTTCAGTGTCAATGGCACATTTTGTGACTACAGAAAATCCAATGCCATTCCCATACAATTAAAGTCGCCAGTTTTTATTTTTTAAAAATGGTATAAATAACGCATACGTTATCCGCAAAAAGACGGTAATTTTATTCAGTGACTCAACGGAGACCTAAACCGATAACTCCCGTAAGTCATTGCGACGATATTGAAATGGGGGATTTGAAAATGAGTGATTTTCCAATGTCAGTGCTACAATTCGTGGCTCAATAAAATTCAATACCGTTTGTTCTTCTTTAATGCACGAGGACATCGGGGTCGCACGTAAAGATTAACGTCAATGAATAGTAATGACGGC
The DNA here is from genome assembly GCA_030522845.1 of Psyttalia concolor. Taxonomy (NCBI): domain Eukaryota; kingdom Metazoa; phylum Arthropoda; class Insecta; order Hymenoptera; family Braconidae; genus Psyttalia; species Psyttalia concolor. Next base: position 128,228 of record JAPYZM010000008.1, on the reverse strand, counting down.
TGAATCGGTTACCAAAACAACAGCCTCGGCTTTCCAACATACTATTTTCCTCATAGAAACAGTTTGAGCATATATTAGTAAATAATATGGAGCACATAATGAGGGAAAATTATAACATTTATAATCCTCCAAGGAACGCCCATTTTTCACATATATATTTTACGTCACTGAATTTTTCCTCTTGTTATTACTTCACTTGCTCGCACGAAACACAAGCACCAGTGGGAAACCATTATAGGAAATATGTCGAAATGCTTCAGAAAAATGGAATGAGCAAGTGAGAAGGGTACCTTGCTGGCCACCACACACGTCGATGGACAAATATAAACTATTCGCGACGATGCTGCCGTTAACTTTGATACGGTAATGGAACTGTCAAACTTGCTACGGCTGTGGGTGGTGGGGCAAGTGTCCCCCACTACCACAAGTTTAAATCGTAATACCTTCTCGCCAACATCGTTAACAACGTGTGAGTAATGGCTGCAATGGTTCGTTTTCATGGAAATTAACAGTCCTTCGGGTACATGGAAAATCAGTCAATTTTATCGAGAATGCAGCCAAGTAATTCTAATGTAATCTGCATTATTTTAATGTACGTGAGTGCAAGAAATGCAATTTTACACTGGATGAAAAAAAAATCAATGACCCTTCAAAGGAGTCCCACGTGAACGGAAAAAATTGACAATTAAAAATTGACGCCAGAAATTGACGAAAACTTTCATTTTTTTAGTTCAGATGGGATTTGATGAAGATAGTAGGTTTTTCAGTGTAATCGTTCTTTCTTTCGTTTGAGTACTCCATGGAATATATTTCCACAGCTGCTGGGGAGATTTTGAAAAATGAATTTTCATCGTTACTAGCAGTTTTCAGTTATGACAAGTAGTCCGAGAAATATGGGTCGAGAATTTTCATGCGTGTGCACTCGATTCGCTTTAGATATCAGTACAAATATAATATCCCATATCAAAGTTTCGATAATTAATTTTGGAAATAAATGCAAAATATAATACTCAAATTAGTCACCACTCTTTGAATTTAATAAAAAATTGTGTTTAAATTCATCTCTGAATTGTAGTAATGACGTTGGATTGTGGTCTTGGAGGATTTTATTTTAGAATTCCGATAAAAAAATTGAGTGCACTGAATAAATCTTAAAAGTTGAAGTAGACGACAGCTGATTCAAACGAACTGCCATTAATCGGCTATCTCCTGATAAAATCGCAAGACTGAGATGAGTCACATAACGTTTTAAAGTTTTTAAGAGTGCCTTGAAAATGGAATAATATTCTTCAGACAATTTTACAGCTGTCAATGTCAAAATAAATTGGAAAATTTTAATTTTACCTCTACTAAAACCTATCAATTCCCTTGAATTCTACCTAAATTAATAAAACTTCACAATCGTTTTCCGCCCAAATGGAATCCAATGCCACTCTTATGAAAATTACTCCCAGAGCGTGCATGAAATTTCATTTTTTCCAGCAGTGAAGCAAATGTGTATTTGAAAATAAACAAATCAATTTAAAAAATAAAGTAAAGAATAAAAATTACAAATAAATAAATAACTAATTTTCTCAGTGAGTAATACAAAAATACAATGGGGGATAAAAAACTTCTGAATGTACTTGAATTTTTAACCAAACCATGAATATTTACCACTGGTATAGTCTGAATTTCGTGAATTTTCATTACTTTTATGAGCAAGGGCAAATACTACTTGTTCGTGACCACAACGGACTCCATAAAAAAAATACCAATCCCTACAGTAAAATCCACTGTCTGAGTGACCTCATATTAAAATGAACCGCGCAAAGGTACATCAACCCAGCTAATTATCCATCCTCAAAAAGTACGAAGATTAAAATGCAGTGGAACGGTACTTGCTGTACAGAACCACCGGAGATGCGGGATTATTAGGGGTGTAATAATCAACGGTGAGGATACGAACGGATGTATGTAACGGAGTATTTAGAAATCTGTATTACGTGCTCGGATGCGCGGGTACTGCATGGGATGGAATACGCGTCATGTTATGGTTTAGAGGGGCACGATATGTGTGGAATACGCGTGTGGAGAACAAACCGTGGATACCGAAAGAGCTGACATTAATAGGCTAGATGACAACAATTAAAAGTGCTCAGTATAGAATTGTTGAAAATATAAGTAGTGAAATGGATAAAAAAAATTCAGCCGCCGTGTGAATTCCATAGATGAATTTTTTTAATACGTTAGAGCTACATATTTATACATTGTCTTTTTCTCAAACAAAAAGAAGGCTGGACGTGCCTGGTGAGTCATCGGTGACTTGCGCGTCGCCGGAAAAAAATTATGCGACTCGGCGAGCGTTTATGCCTGACGATTATGGTCAGGGAAGTTGTCTCTAAATGTGACAGTGGAGAATATCGAGAGGTGAATAACAACTGTGCACTAAAATATTGATTATTATTGTCTGGGTAAAGAGAAAAACGACAAATTATGAAAATAAAAGAAGAAAAATTAGAATAAAATAGCTTTCCATTTTTTTTTTGCAAATCTTAGTTTTTAAAAATCATGTATGGCGTGTATTTGGTCAGTATTTCTTGAATAAGGCCTCATGGAGAAACTATTGCACCAATATTTAACCAGTAGGTTGAATTGTCCCCATTAACACACTTATAATCAATATCGTAAATATGCCGCAACCATGACATGAATAAAGCTGAATACGCGTACAAGCGTGTGGAGGGACTCCGCTAGAGGGTATTATGACGATGAGTCATCTTATCTGAGCTGCTCGAAATTGAGACATGTTGCGTAAGCTACTATTTGGATTAAATTTGCTTCCTGGTGATCGATTATTCAATTTTCATTGATATTATGCAATCGTAATAATACCATGCTTTCCATCATCTCTCAATTAGTTCCATTAGTTAGAGGCTCGTGGTGATACGTGCATTTGAGGAAAATTACTGTTTGCAATCTTTCATAATGACAAATGTACGCGGAAAATCTTTTGCGTATTTCATCGTTACTGACAAAGCACGAAACTCTCGGGACATATGAAAAATTCTCAGCTTCCAAGCTCATACGACACTTGCGATCATTTTTGTATTGCCCACAGATTTGTCCTCAATTTTTTTTCATCTTTTTAAAAATTTTTTCTCCAGTTTAATCTTCTTTATAAGCTCACGCAGTAGATATTATCGTAAGACCTTCTGCATTTCTGTCGGGAAATTTTTCAGGTATCAAAAAGACTTTAAAGTTTAACTGGCTTTTATAAGACTGTAAGAATCCAAATTTGATCGATCGTTGGCTGTGAAAAATCAAATGCCAGTGACGTCGTGACCGGAACGTCAAGAAATTTGCAATTTGAATGGATCTACCGCAGTATTCGATGGGAGCCCTCTCTTACGATCATCAATTGCGTTCTTGATGTGCAGGAGAAAATTGATAGAGGCGAATGCATCAGACCTAGTAACGCCATTCAAAGTAAAGCCATTCTCGAGTAGCAAGGCCACTCCGAGGGGCTCACGCTCCAATGAAGATGCCGATAAATTAGCCTGTGGCAAAAGTAAAAGTCCGCGGATCGGAGAGAAAGTCCCGGACAGTTTGGTCTCACTTGCTCACTTTGGATCCTAGTCGGTACTGGTCTATTTAGCCCCAAGATATGCGTCTGCAGTCTCCAACAAGTGGGTTAGATGCAATTGTACTGAAGATTGGATTTTTTTAATGGAAGAGAGAGGTCTGGGCAATTGCTTTATTAAATTCACGTGATCAATTTTGCACTCTTGGTTTCGCTGATAATAATTATTAATATCTACCGAGAAACAGGCTAATTCCAATAATTACTGCACGCATCGTGCTTTTGTTTTGGTTTCTAATGCAAGAAATGAACCTACTTTTTGTTATGCTTCACTAAACGCCACGAGGACTGCAACAAACAGAGTGTAGAAATGATGCCTATGCGGGCAGTCAGATACTGAGCGAAAGTATGCGGGGGAAAGTCTTGAAAATGGAATTGTGAATTTTCGACGATCTCTAGTTGTCACACAATAAAAATAAAATTGAATAAACAACAATAAATAAAACAAAATTATCTATTCTATCAAATTAATTCATTCCTCTAGACATAATTCAGCCGTGATAACTGCGACTGGGAGAGTTTCTTCACTAGGTGAAATAATTTAGAAATTCTCAATTGAGTTCATTAAAATAATTCATAATACATTCATATTGCCAGGCAAATTAGCATGAAACCAAACCTGCTTTCTTTTTATTTCGACTCCACGGATCTTTTTCCATTCCATTGAATTTTATGATTTGTGAAAATGTATAATCAAGCACTAAAAGAAATTTCGCATTAAAATTTTTTTTTTCCACCCGAGTTACGCCTAATATGGCGAGTCTCATGATACCACACTATCTCGATAAGCTCACCAGATCTTCCACTTAATTAACCGCTCTATTTTACTTCAATGATAACGCAATCATTAGTATGCATGGAGATTGATTCCATTAGTCAGGAGTCATCATCTTTTAGAGCGATCAACGCTATTAATGCCAACGAACAGTTAACCAGTGCGCGTGGGTTTACGAGTTGAGAGGTAAGTGAAAACAGCTGACCCTGATGTACTGCAAGAGAGCCTTCACGCATTGTCGGACTCGTCAAGTGCTCATTTTTTTTTCTAGATTATATACATTGCATGATATTCTTCGCTACGCTGGGAGGAGAAAGACACTTTAGTTCTAGTTTGAACTAAAAAAATTGCAAGCTAAATAGATAAAAAAAAATGATAGCAAAGAAAGCTCCAGAATTCTGGAGGTCATTGAAATGTGGATCATAATCTAGGATGGAAAATTCACTCCCAGTTACTGCTTCATTTCAACAAATGTCTGCCAGTGTATATATTACACAGCAATACAAGGATTTCCTGGCTCATGTAATTATAATCCTTGTTGCTCCAATTATAGCGTCACGTTCGTCAGCAAATGTATTATTGGACTCCGTGCGAGGAGTCTATTATCGTTAATTCATAAATGAAAAGTAAATGAAAATTAATGTTTAATTCATGTGACTCATGCAAACAATTTTTTTTTCCAATTTTTAACCTGCGTTTTTTTTGTTCAGAAAGCGGTTGTATCAAAAGTCGTTCCCCCGGGAATCGCAGTTGATATTATAAATAAAAAAATCATATTATACTGTTGTTGTGAGAGCCGTCTTTTCTGCTCAAGTACCAAAACAAAAAATATAACCACGCGATGACAACTGTAGAATCACCCAAATCCACTAGATAGCCCCATTTTCCTCACGTTTTGTACCTCAACTTTTCACAATCTGTGGCGAGCATAACACGACAATAGACACTTTTATCACATATCACACCTCCTGGATATTTCCCGTCATCACAAATAAAACCACAGCACACTGGGATGTCTGATGAGAACCGTAACTGTTCTACTTGTTGTCCCTCTCTCCTTTATCCTTTTCTACTTGAAAAAGTCGGGTATATTAATGGAATGAGTCATGACGTACAAGCCTGGTAGACTTGTGCGGTTTCGTTTCGCGGTTTAAGGCTGACTGGCCGCAACGATACTCCTTGGAACGGCGCAATGTTGCTTGTTCCAATACAACACGGTGATACCCCTACCTCTGCAGCAGACCTCGCGTCGCGGGGAGCCGTGACGAGTACAACCCAGTACATATACAAGTATATGGTTATAGTCCACCAACTACATTCTCCATCCCAATCACAACGATCTCTCCAACGCACACTTCAGCCGGTCACACTATTACGGTAGATGTCGCATGACGAGAGTCACCGGTTGTTACATGGGTACAGAGAGATGTAAATAAAAACACGTCGGTACTGTGTGAATTTGATTGGTTGTTATGTGTTGAAAATTGTCGGAGAGAAATTACATTTTAGGAAGCGGTGGGTTGGAGTTTTCAGGGAAAATATATTGAGTTGCACTGTCAGAAAGAAATAAAATCTCATGGACAGTTGGATAGTAATTGCCAGAACAGTGAAATCGAATCCGAATCCGCGGAAAAAAAAAACAAATTTCTGATCAATCTGAAGACTAAGCAGAAATCTCCTATTTTATTTAGATTGACGATGAACTTATCGGAAAAATCTCGATTATTCTGAGGCTCGCCGGGCGCTAATAAAATGTCTTGAAATTCTCCTGGAGCCGTCACCTGATCAAATTATTCAAGCAAAAAAACAATTTATACTTGTCAATTCAAGTGGCCTGTCATACGGTACTCCCTGGCATTCTCCGTTTTCCGCAAAGCTAATATTGTCAATGCCTTTCAACGCGATTGAAGTATTCAATATGGTCGGCAAAAAAGCCAGCAAAAAAGAGCCAAAGTGAGGGGAAAAAAATTTGCTGACAAGCGGAAGCAGATCAGCGAATTTCTCACGCTGGCGTTAAAAATAACGTCCCGTCATTCTCCACACAATGCATTTTGTCTTTGAGAAACGATGGAAGCATGAGATGTGAAAGTGCTCAATCGGAATATTGATTAACAACCCACAATCATCCTGTAATTTCGTTTAGTTCCGTTCCACAAAATGCGACGGGAACATTTCTACTCCCAACATCTGGTGTCTTCTGTGACTTCACTCCATAAATGTTGGATTATATGAATTCCATCAATGGATTCGACAGATTATTGAGTGGGCATCAAAGTTAAATGAAAAAGTATCTGCAATGAGGCATTGAGTTTCATTTATGGACGTTGACACTTCACCTATCCATTCCCGTATAAGTCCATTCCCATATTACGTCGAGCGAATGTTCTTGAATAATTCTCAATTTTATTGTTTTGGTACTGGTTGACGCAATGTGCTCAGACCAGACTCCCGTGCCAGGCGGAGACATGCACTTTAGTATCACTAAAATGTCACGATAACATTGCAAACAGTTGCCGTCGAAAAGTTGATGGAGAATTATTCAGAAAATTCGATCAAAATGCGGTGGAAAAAAATTCCAATTTCATGGATATTTTGCTGATGATTTTCTGAAAAATTGGCACCAAGCACGAGGAATACTAAAACTGTAATTGAGTAAAATTTTTAACCACAAAAAAATATTCCATATCAAGTTACGCATTTTTTTAATTTCATCAAAATTTAGGTATTTAGAAATTACACCACTTCCTCCCATACTGAAAAAATCCAAAAATGTTCTACCAAAGTTTGAGCATTCATTGGTTTCGCCAATAAACTTAGTTTTCCGATAATTTTTCCCCAACTTTTTCCGTGCACTCAACTTCTGTTCAATTCCTCCCCCTGATTATCCATTTCCCCTAGGTAAAAGTGGATATGTAAACAAGTAGATTCGAATAGCCTGAAACGCAGAGAGCAAGCTGGAGTATCGACTTTCTTCTCCGGCGGGTCTTGACCCCTGATTAGGAGACGAGAAACATAGCACAAATTGTCGAAGCTTCCGCCTCAAGGTAACTTGATACCACTCAATCCATAAATTTACATTCTGCCGGGTGGCGGATGATAATAAAAAAAGAAATCGGAGGATAACAAAATGTTCTTCCCCAACGAATAAAAACGTGATGAAATGCGTACTTTCTTCACAAACAATGGTTTTGACCCAGAGGCGTGACACGTTTTAAGATAAACAGAGGTAAAAAAAACAAATTCAACTTGAGAAAATTACTGGCAAAAGAGGGGGAGAAATGCATGGTGAAAAATAACGGTATAAGGATAGACCGCAAACTGTACTTGTGTGAATATATACAAAGAAGCTTGGAAAAGCCCATATCACGGGGAATATAACCCGTTTCATTCGCTATATCGAAATCCCTCCCATCCTACGTTTCTATATCCGTTTTTCTGTCGTTACCGAAGAACGCCTGGATTTTTTTGCTCGTCGTCCCCACCCCCAGTGCACACGATATCTGACGACTCAACAGAGAATCCTTATATGTCGGTAACAGACGGAGGCGTAATCGAACAGTTGCAACACGAGGATTTTTCTCAAGTCCACGCAGGCCCGACTGAACTACTTTTTTCCACTATCTTCCATCGAAGCCAGTGACAATGATTACTGCATTATTATTTCTAGCTCGTTTCGGCGAATATGATTTCACATTTTTCATTGAATTTTTTTTTAAGTCAACACTCCATTATTTTCACCACATCTTCAATGAAATATTTGTAAAATTGACGCTGATTAAAATTTTTTTAGGCCAACTAAATATGAATGACGAAACTGAAAACCAAAAATTCCACTTGAATTTTTTGGTGTGAGGAACCGGCAGATTTCCGAAGATTCCTCGATTTACAGTCCACATTAACGCCTTCAGATTAAAAGCATAGGAAAACGTTAATTTCGACAGTTCCTCGCTTATTAAACACTTCCTACACACGATCGCAAAATGCTAGATGTGAGCGTGGGTGAGTAGACAACCAGCTGAACAACTGAGTTAGTGTATTCCCACGAATAGCGCATATTCCTTCCGTCGTTTGAGATTTTTATTTTCCACAAAGGTGAAGGGTTTCGCGTTCGTTCCTCTGCCACTTGACGTAATCACTCTATCCTGCCTTGTCACTTATCGAGAAAAAGAAGAACGAAAAAAAAAAAGAATGAATGGAGTACAGAGTGAAAATAAAACTGATACAATCCAACTGTGTCAAGAAACTTTCACAAATTTCGTTGATTCAACTTCCGGTTCAACAGTTCCGCGGCGCGCATCTAGTGTTGGTAATTCGTCTGATGAAATGAAACTGCATTTTTATCCGTTAACAGTGGTGGTGCACATCTATTCAGAGAAAAACTAACGCTACTGCATGAGTAACGAGCGAATTCCGTTTATTCCCGGAGATGGGAAAGTTGTGTATGCACTGAAATAACAATAAAAGCTCGTAGCAGTGAACACCGCAAAGTATTACGTCGCCGTTAATTTAGTTTTGTATGGAGTTGACTCGAGTTAGCGGCGGTAATTGATGCACGTATATTTAATCCACCGAAAAATGTACCCACCGGGTTATCAGAATTGGGAACGAGCAACTTTTCCGGTTCAATGGGTTTTACAAAAAGTACCGAAAGCGCTGCGTTAGAAGTTTCAATCGGATTTTTAACACAATTTGGTTGGTTCTTGCTTATCGATAAACTGATCATTAACTAAAATTTTCCTCTTACAAAGGGAATCGGACGTCTTCCCTTTAAAAATAATCTCCCGGTGATTGGTAAAATTTGAAAGTTCTCCTGAATTTGATTTTGTTTTTAAATACTTGAGAATTAATTTTCAGTGTCAAAATCCTGTTAGAGCATTTGGGACAGATAGATGGAACATGGACAAGTAGAAACGACCTTGTCTAGGATTGTGCAACGTTGCACAGAGTGACCTAGTCCGCAAGGCGTACCATTCACCGACTGGATCCAATAGGTCTGAACACGAGGCTCGCAATATCTTAAGAAAACGTCGCCTCTAATGGTAGTAATGATCGTGCAGTTGAAAACTGGTCAAATGATAGCGCTACAACAACCGATTTTTAAATGCCGAGATAATGTTACGATTATTAATTGTATCGACGATTATGCCTTTCTGAATAGGTAATAATGCAAATCTTATAATAACCCAATAATAAAATCGATGGACTACATTGAGTGGTGGACAATGGAGCCTTTTCAAACCTTATAAATCCTAGCAGTTTCCTAATTCCCACGTTATTATTCTAGCGCGCATGCGTAATTGTTGTGTATCAGGCATCAACAAATTACATAATTGTTTGAGGATGTTAAATAATGGAAACAATGGGGATTTTGTAGAACTCCAGGACTTCCCTGAATTCACTTGTTGGTGTAATATATATGGAGAGTGAATGCAAGGCGTTAGATGTCTCGAAAAGTAAAAAAAACTCTGAATAAAATAACACGACAGTTCCGGTAATCTCGTGATAAAATTATTAGCCGGGAAATTTTCCTAACAATATTTCCTATCGGCCTTGGCGTTATGTAAATAATAATTGCCGTCCTATTTTTCATCAAGAGATTTTCTCCGCTTGAATGTAAAATTTTTTACCTTTGTTGATAGTTTCGCATTGTCAAATTGAATTGAGATGAAGTGGCATTTGTAACTCACCTGAAACAGACAGAAAACAAAATTTGGTTAACTCAGTATTTCATCACTAAAAAATTTTAGGGTAAAAAATTATATCTATGAGTGGGCAATTCTCTCGAGTGAGTATGGAAATGTAAATGACGAAAAGCTTGTAATTACTAGATTCAATTCCCAATGGCTGCTCCCAGCTTTACCTGTAAGCATTCCTGTAGCAAAACAGTCTCATAATACACATATTAACATGAATATTGAACTGTGGTCACGAGGTATTGCATGGGGAGAGCCAGACATTCACTCAAAAATATCAGATAAGGAAAAAAAAGAGTCTATAATTAGACACAATTTCTGTAGATCGTTCACTACTGCTACTTCACGGAACTATTGGTCATGTATTTACCGACAAACGTGTCTCGACGAATACAAATGAGAATGAGACTTATCTTATCAGTCTACGTCAGAGGAGATAAGTGAGGAACGGAGTTGTGGTGGGAGAGTAATAAATATGTATTCATATGGTGAAGCTTTCAATACAGGTACTTTCAGAAAATTTGATTTATACGAAATTTCCAGTGGAAAGTGTTTGATGCCAATTTTTGCCTGAAATTTTTACTACACTCTTGAGATATTGTTAATTAAGTGACGTTTGCAATGCAATTCCAAGGAACTTTGTCAATGAAGATTCACTAATTAATAATATAATAGATGAATCCCATAAATTTTATTTTTAGTGTCGTCAAAGTAATAAGATATAATGCCGGGGAATCTCGAGTGAACTTCGGGAATGCCTTCCAAAAGTTTACAAGGGAATGTTACAGGTTCGGTAAAAACATGACTTTTTTAATAAAAAAATTAATAGTGAAAGGTCGATGCTGTACGTTTGAAAAAAAACTAGGAGGTAAATTTTTTAATGAATTTTTCATGTAACCGCTTTTTTGAATGGCTATCATACGAGAACTCTATTGGAATAGTGCTTTCACTCAACTGCGACGTAATACTCATGAGTATCATCCATTTATCTCAAATATACCGAATAATCTAATATTTAATAATTAAATCATCGCTCAGATGATGAAGAGAACTAATTGATCACCACTGAATCCGTCATCTTAATGATTTCTTCAATTAACCCTATTTTATGTCCTCAATACTGATCTCAAAACAAGATCCATAATTTCGAGATTAACTCTCAATGAAATTTCAGAATTATAAAATTGTAATGAGCTTCTATTCCACGCCATAATCAATACCACATTGCACCTAAACCAATTGGCCCCGCACGTGGGTTCGATATCCGATAGGAAGAATGTTATTGACGCCCTCTTTGAAACTCGAGTAACGCCCACTGTTCCTCTGACTCTCGTTACCACCGATAATTCCGCTATCTGTGAATGCTGGTCTCCCATTTTTCGAAAATGTGTTGCACCCACAAGAGAACGTGAACTGTAAATAAATTGCAATTTCACAGTTCGATAAAATGTCGATCGCAGTCATCTCGAGGGCGAAATCGTTCGCATTAAAACTATCATATTTCAATGATAATAAATTCGTTGGTAGGCTTCATTTTACTACCCTTATGAGAAAGTTCGTTTTTTATTTCGTCAAAATCTATTGCATTAATTTTTTCCCCATTTCGAAAAAACAAATTGCGGATTGCTCTGTCAACTGAAAAAAATTGTAATTAATTTTTCGTTCGGGGAGGCTCAAAAATTTGTCGATTCGTGTTATTTGTCACATACACTGGGGGACAAATAGAATTTCCGTTGATATATAGTGTGTTCGCGTGAACTCGGACGTTAAGATCGCAAATCCCCCGGTCCCTGTGACCGATCAATATAAACCATAGCAGGCTTCACTCGCGATTATAGGGGATGTCCCGCACAACTCATCCAAGCCCATGTGTCCTTGTCTGTCTTCCCCCATTTGCCTGGCATTAGAGAGTCACCCCCTCGGAGTGGATTTGAAAGTGAAAGTATACAGTGCAATATCTCCCGGCAGTAGCCAGTGTATGTGAGTACCGCAATACTGGGGCATGCAATAATCTCGCATGATACTGGCGTTATTGCTGCGCTGCAAACATGCATGGGCCACTGTAATTTCGGAGATTGCTCCCAGTTCGCTTGTATTTTACCCACACCCGACCTCCTGCTTTTCTAACTGCTCGATAGCCATTCATCTGAGGTCTTTCGCGATTGGATGATTAGAAAATACTCAAAATTTTACGCTAGACCTCCATTGTAATTTTATCAATTGACCAACTCCGCCTTTTCTGTTGTTTTTTTCATCGGAAGACCGGAGGATTCTCAGAACGTTACAGATTCATTCTCTTCAATTGTTATGGAAATTGGCTGAAACCGATTCGCGCCAGCAGATTACGTTAATGGCTCGGTAATTTTTAACGAATATTCAACATTTGTATTTTCGAAAATCGCCGAACGATTCTTAAAAAACAAATATTTCCCTTTTTGTCTTCAACAATTTGTAAATACACTTCCTCAAAAATTCTCATCAGAATTTGCCCCTGATACGTTGACTTTTCACCAACAAAATGACATGAATTTTAACTTGAATTTCTGAGAAGATTTTTCAACAATGAATGTCAATCATTCGGGCGTGGAATAATTGGGGAACAATACGACTGGCATCCAATTAAACGATCACCGAACAGAGGACCAATTACCGAGCGTGAGGGGAATCATCAATGGGTGAGTGCAACCACGTGTCCCACAGACGTGTGACTCCTCACAAATTTTCATTTCTGCTGACGGGACGCACTCCGTGAATCACTCGTTGAACCAATAATAATGTTTTTAGGCACGTCAAAACGCACACCATTTGACGCTAGAGCGTAAAAATAAAAGCGTCGAGGGTGGACGTCCGAGGGGAGAATGCCTTCTACCAAAGTTGAGTGCAATAAAAAAGAAGGGAGGGGGACGAGTCCGACTGCATGATTCAGGAGGGTGGGTCTGAGTTCGCTCTCGTTTTTCTTTACTCTCGCTCACTCGCTCCTTCAGTAACGCCATCAACCCTCGTGTTCTTTCAGTGGCTCGATAGGAAAACGCGGTTGTATTAAAAATCGATAAAACCTCGGCCACACAGGTTTCAAGCACCCGAGAAGTGGAGTTTTAACTATCTTTCGCATTATTCTAAATTGAAATAGGAGGGCTCGGTCTCCTGAGATGACATGTTCAGTTATCTTGAAGGTTAGGAGGAGTTTTAACAAAAATTCTAGGGAATAATGTGATAGATCTAGGAGAAGATAAAATTAGTATATTTTTCACCTAGGGAGGAAAAGTCGACAAGTCGTCATCACGTGCAAAATTACGACAGAGCCGCAGGCGAGAGTTGTAAGCACGTGAGGAATGCTTGTCCGAGTTTCCTTCCGAGGGTTGAATACGATTTTCTGCCAAAATGGACGAAAGTGGGGGCTTTTAACCGAGTGAGGCGAGGTTAGGATGCTCACTTTCGGTTCATGTAGGCAGAAAAAACATTTGAGGTAAAAATGTTATCTTTTTTCTGCTCAAACCTCAACAATTCAGTGCTAAATTAAGCTGTCCTCTCTAAATTGAATTGAATCGATTTTCCAGGGATTGCAATGTCAATTCTTTAGAGACTCACGATTGCATCAAAAATCCATAAGCCTCGACATGAGTTCCAAGTACCCAACAAGTAGAGTTTTACCAATCATTCACATTATGCTCGATTGAAATGCGAGGGCTGAGCCCCCTGAGGAGACATCTTCCATCATCTTGACCGATCGAAGGATTCTGAGAAAAAATATCACGTGATGTTTCCATCAGAGGCGGCCCTCTCCCCTCGAGGGATGAACAGTATTGAAAATATTTTCCTTTCAGTACTCACATTTGGGGAGAGTATTGGCACTGTCTCCGCATTGTTGTTTTTTTCTCTTCATCCGAGCATAGAAACGCGAAGGTAAAAGTTATTTTTCGGAAAACAACCCGAAGTTCGCCGGTGAAATAACACAACACACACAAACTGTTGAATCACATGTAAAGCCCGAAAAAAACATGGTCTCTAGTTGCGTGTCTCGACCGCGATCGAATGGTTTCGTAAAAGAAGAGCCAAGTCTATACTGCAATGTAGACTCCTCATTGGAGGGACTAAAAGGGACGCCGAAAAGTGAAGAAAAAAAATCAATGAGTACTGTAAGATCCACTTCAATTACTCCGACATAAATTAATTGAAATCGGGGGTAAATTTGCCTTGAGTAAATTAATAGAAAATTCTTGTATTGTTCTTGCTCAAAGTGATGTTGCCATTGAAGTTTGAGTGGAATTGAAAATGCCCAGATTTTGTGTTAAACATGGAGATAGTACATTTTGACACTGGGCCGTCAAGAACTTTTCCGGCGAATATGAGGACGAGCCGAAGGCGAGTTCTGTAATCATATGAGGCAGAAGAGTTCTTCACAGCCATGTGTCAAACAACAGTTTTTGTCACGACGTCCGTGGGCGGTGTTTCACGGCCGCGAAGCAGTTCTTTACAGACTGAGTGACAAAAAATACTTTGATTACACGACTCTCGCATACAACACATACGAACTGTTAAATCACTCGTAAATCCCGAAAAATTCACTGTGTCTAGTTGCGTGTCTCGACCACGATCGAATGGTGTAATGAAAGAAGAGCCAAGTGTACAGTGCAATATAGACTGTTCATTGGTGGGGGTGAAAAGGACGAAGAGGGGCGACAATGCATCCGACAACATCCCCCTTGGCCTGTTGGAGCTTTGCTACAATCAATAGTCGTCCTACCGTATACGAAGAATCCGTAATTGCACGCTCCTCGCTTTTCCCTCTTACGCTTCCCCAGGCTCAATGCATCGGGGGGGTTTTCGAAGGCTCTGATAAATTCACTAGAGCTCACTGCATTATTTTTATTCGCTCCTGGTTTCAGGGAGTGAGAGACAACAGGCTGATTGGCATGACGCCAACGTGGTAGCAAGACAATAAAACTTCAATTTGAAGTGATCCTCGCCTGACGTCTGAATAAAATTGTTTTCGAATAGTGCAAACAGAAATACATCTCTACAGATGATATCAAAATTGTTCCTTGATCGGAGAATATTTAACACGGAGAAAAAAAAACAATTCTCGTGTAATTTCGGCCAAATTTTTCTCCTCTCGTGTAAAAAACGTTTACATAGAAGGGAGATCGAGTGCCAGACCAAGGCCAGTCGTTCCAGGGGCACGGTTGTAAATTAAACAGTCCTGAATTGCCTGGCACACCTCCAACCTGGTCAATGGAGTGCTACGTACATAGTACCCGGCAGTTAAGGTATACAACTCTGCCAGATTAATCTTTCGGTGAAGTATATTACGGGATTCCTCAGATTGAGAATAATTACTCTATCCAGTAGACTGGGAAACTACCCTAGAGCCTCACTTTTTTGCATTTCTTTAGCCTTGCTACTGTTTAGAACTTAAACTCGCCATTAGAAAACCAGCAAAAAAATGTACGCAAGTTCCCGATTGTTAATTCCTCAAATTGGGCGAGAAAAATTCAGTTGAAATTACTGTGGCCCTACCCCTAACTAAAAATTGTCTAAACGTGTGCATAATTTTTGTTAAAGATAGTTCTACGGTGCGGTTGGGTAATTTTCCCGAGCGTCGAAAATCCTGCACAATTACCAAACGAACGGCAGAAATTTCCCTCCGTGTATAGAGCCTCGATAAGTATATGCACAAATCCACCCACTCTCTTGGTCCGCCACAATGTCAAAACACGTTTGCATTAACATTACTCCATCGCGAATATTTTCGCGTGCTTGAACACGACAACCAGATCCGCGATACCGACGATCTGCATCTCACTTCTGTCTCTACCTGTCTCCATTATCGCTGTCCCTATCTTGCTTCATCGTCCATTATCCCCCGATGTTTATTCCTCTCAGTTGTATGTATGTATCGCTGATAATGCTGATTTGATGGTTGAGCTGCCGTCACTGGACACTGGGCGCGATAATTGCACACTTCGACTTGTTTGTATTGTTACATAGTCACGCGGCACTAGATACATACCCCGCAACTTTCAAAAGGAGACATTGCTATCCTACTTTACATTTCTACCGCGAGATAACTCCACCAATCGACTGTCAATGAATTTCTGCCTTGTCAACCGGTACGCGGCGAAACAAAAAAAAATTGATGTTCGAAATGTGAAAAGGGGAGCAAAATCTGGATTGATGGCGAATACATTTCGTGAGGGGACTTTTAAATTTCATTGAATGAAAAATACTCATGTGGAGAAATCTATGGAAGACCGCATATGGGCTGGTTTCATAAAATACGTTTTTCATATTCCTTAAACGATTTGTAAACCACGTTTTATACGACTTCAAGAGCGCAAAATAAAATATACGAGTCTAAAAATATATTTTAAACTCGCTAATGATTCCTGTATTGTTAGAAGAGGATCTCAATTTTATGAACAGCCGAGTAGTCGTTTTCAAGAGAGTGAAGTTAAATTTCAGATCTCACTGAGCAGTTGTGAAAAATTGCACGACTTTTTTTATTGCAATTTCAGAAGTAATGCTGTAGCAGTGTATGGGGGCAAAATTACCCTCCAATTCCTAACAGACAATGAGTAATTTTTTTTATTTTCCAATTTTAGGAGCAACTGGAGGAACTTAAAACTTGCTTTGCATTCAAAAACCCTTCATGAAGAATTTAACAAAAAAAAAAAAAAAAAAACAGACCGTAATTTCACTCCATTATTACTTGACTTTTTTTGTAATTTTTACTCCACTTTTTTCACCGTCGATTTTACCACGGCCATGTTGATTTCATTTCAACGGTTCGTATATGATATTTTAATGAATTTATTTTGTGGTCGAGGAATCTGAATGGATTCGTTCTATCGAACCGCTCCACATACCAGTACGTAGAAAGAAATTTTCTAAATTCCTAAGACTTTCCTATAGAGACAGGGAACTTTTTAAG
Organism: Psyttalia concolor; assembly: GCA_030522845.1. Taxonomy (NCBI): domain Eukaryota; kingdom Metazoa; phylum Arthropoda; class Insecta; order Hymenoptera; family Braconidae; genus Psyttalia; species Psyttalia concolor. The sequence goes on along the minus strand of JAPYZM010000008.1, from coordinate 111,207 downwards.
GCCACAAATATTGAGTGGAGACAGCCGATTTATTTATGTTATGATTGTCGACTTAGTGGGAACAAAATAAGCCCCATAATCAAAGCTACGGAATGCAATTTGCCTGTGAATTGCCCCTTTTCGTCATGTGTGGAGAAATAAAATGTTTCACTGCCGTCGGCATGGTATGATTCAATCGAATTCCAAACTATCGAAATGAATGCAAATACTCAACGAAAGCTACTATACGATCATTTTATTTTCCGTCACGTATGGCTGGAGCGTTGATGAAATTTTGCAATTGCCAATTTGCATGAATTTTCATGAAAATTGGCATTGATCGTTGGAATATGGCTGCCCACTGGCAACTATCTCATGTATACTTGTTTAATCTTCAATATCATAACCGAAAGTCCCCAGTGGCTCCAAGCATAAGAACCCCCAAGTCAGATCCCTAGGTTCAGATATTCAGTGAAAAGTGGCTAATAAAAATCGGCTTAAACTGTTTTAACACTCAGCTACTGAATTAAATATTACTTTCCTTGGAATTAAAAAAAAAACTAGCCTGTCACTGAGCAAATAATTTCCCCGGATAAACGTTAAAAATCAAACTATAAAACAGTACCCCCTCAAGTGATATTCCACACCACAGCTTCCTAATTGTTGGCATTCGTTCGCCGCACAGAGGCATCGTAAACCCCGAGTATTAATCTACCCATCATTGAGCTTTCTCAGAATGAACAGGAAGTCGCTCGTGGCACAGGTTACATCCCCTCGCCGCACAATCTCATTACCTTGATAAGTTCTCGCTGCAGTGCACTCAAAAGTAGCTCAATCATCGCCACATCCTGAGTTCCCTCTATCACTTCGCCTGAAAAAGTCCCCGACACAAGCCGCCCAACACCCCCGGGCACACGAATCAAATATTATCAGTACACTTAAAGAGTCATACAGTGCACGTCTCAAAATGTAAAGCTCTTTCTTAAACGGACCCGTAGCCACTCGGAAAATTTCAGAAGCCGCACAAAGGAGGCCGTCTCTACTCGCTCTGATGTGTCGCGATGCAGACTCTTTCATAGCACTTAAACCTCTCTCTTTTGGAGTAACTCTCCGCTCTGCGCGTACACATTCACCAAAAAGTGGTACAAAAACCGGAGCAAGAGTGAACTAAAAAGTAAAAAATTTTCGAAAAAAAAACACGAGTAGCTGAGTGTGTGGAGAACAACAGGGGAAGGGGGGAAATGAAATACTAAAAGCTTAAGTGGGAACAATGAAAGAAAAAATAAAAGTGTAAGCCGAGAGGAGTACGAATGGCGTCGAGCTTTTGCCGTGGATACGAACCAACTATTTTGTACCGAGAAAGATGGAAAACCCAAGTATATAGAGCTTATATATTATATATAATCTATCCCCTTTGCTCTAACCTTTCTCATGCTCGTCAAGTGCGCGTGTGCGTACCACTGTTGTGACTGTATGCGCTTGTGCAGAGCTGGAGGGATTTCTACCTCACATGTGATGCGAGAAAATCGAGATTTGTAATTCCCGAGGTATTCATTGGTCATTCAACGATGCAAAAAAACAAAATTCGTGAAGGAGGGAAAAAAGGGGGCGAAGCACGAGTGCGGAGTGACAGAAAAAAAGAGGAAAACAAAAATTGAGGGACTTGAACTGGAAGTACGGTGGTTAACGGAATCGTTAGACGAGACTCGACGTCATCGCTGGAACGTCAGGGGGTGAACGAGAAGCGTCGCGACGCCGGGCCACCCAATGTCTGTCTCTATCCCACTCGTGCTCTCATTGACTCGAGTCGCTTGGGTTTTGTATGTGCGCTGAAATTCCCTGTCCCTCGTTATCCCTGCCAGTCACCCCTCGGATTCTGCGCTCTCGCGGCGTCGGGCCGATCTCCTTTGTTCCACTACATACATTTTTCGATTTTACATTGTATGTGCATTCACTGGCAGTGACAGAAAAACCTATATAATCGTGACCAATTCGTGGTCCATGCAGTTTCCTTGATATCATATTTGGCTTTCTGAACACTGATAAAAGCAAATACAAAATATATATTCATTGAATAAATTAACTATGAATGTAACTAATTACACTCGGAGAATAATTAAACATGTGGGCTAAAATATTGATATGAATGTACGCAATATTCCATTAATTATTCCACGCAGCGTAACTGAGGCACTTCGGCTGCGAGTTTAAATAAATTACTTTGATATAAATATCGAGTGTGAATGTGAAATTGTTTAATTAATGAAGACTAGCATAATGAATGCTTCTTCATTTCAATTTTCATTATTTCTTGTTTGCTTGTCTGAATTTGACATGGACTTGGTTAGGAATCCAATGCCGCCAGAACCGCTTGCATCATTTTGTCAAGAGTATTCATAATTAAACAAGATCTATTCTTGATACAGATACTTCATCAATTAAAGATGTTGCTACCCCGATGAACTGCGCCATTAACTACTCATCGAAATAAATCCATCGAAGACCTAAAAAAAGAACTCCCATACAAAAATAAAATTGGAGAATATTCCGTTGGCCTCCTCTACCCACATGAAAGTGGATAAAAAGAGGGGGAGGGGGACTTGCACGACCGATCTCCTCTTCACGGACTTCTGACTCCCGTCGGGTTGTGACTCTTAAAGAGACCCCAGAGCTAAGTACAACGCTCTCTCCCACGTCGCTGTAGTTATACGTGCACAGGCCTCTTGAAATAGAAACCCCCATCCCGGGTTCTTTCGCACGTACGACGCCCCTCAAAAGAAACTCCTTTGGACTGTTTATACACACCAAGTAATTGCAACCGAATGAACCTTTGATGTTGATTTTTAATTTAATATCTAACATTTTTTAATACCCTTTTATTATCCAAATGTATCAAATTGAGGGAATAAAATTCATGTATTTAACCTAAGTTCCATTTTGATCAAATTTAAGGGACAGCTGCCCGTAAATTTCTAATTGCATAAATTTTGATTCAATTTGAGATAAACCCGCTCATAGGGCGCAAGCCTCCCAAGCCCTCCGCTAGTGAGCAGAAAATATACACAAAAGAAAAATAGAAAAGTAATACATTTTCCCGTGAATAAAAAAAATGCAAAATCCAGCGTTTTTATTTCAACAGTCGAATGAAATTCCGTTGAGACTCAGATATCTATTTGGATTAATCCGGGGGAAAAAAAAGGAATTTTTTAGTTTTCAATGGGCTAATGAAATTTTTTTTCTAACCAATAGAGTGTGCATCAATTTTTCTCCTGATTGTCCTTCCATAATTACTGTGCTCTAGCCGCATATCCCTCCTCTCGACTTTCATGCTATTAAGGGATTACTCCGAGATTTCTCAGTGTGATATCCAGAAAAATGACGCACATGTCCGGGCATATTAATTAATATCCTGTGAAGCTCAGCAGGCCTGAGCCCCATCGGATATTTTTCTCCCACTCCAGGTGAATTAATAAATTCCCATACAAAAAATACGCATAATGAACAAGGGTAAACAACAATCCACTCACTCTGAGGAAAATATATTCCCATTCTGAGTGTATTTTGTTCTTCAAATTTCACACATGCTGTAGCAAAGAGTGAAAAAAATAATAAACGCCCCAGAATGTCTCATTTTTTTAATATCAGATGGCAACAGCAGACAGCCCCTCAGTCCCATTGTTCTTCTCGCGGCCATACAAGTAATTTGCAGCGGATGACAAAGTAGAGGAGCGACTCATGAAGGTTGTACATACAGTCCATACTTTTTGTTTCTACTTTTGCTTCCTTTATGTTTTCCTTCACCAGTCATCCGTCCCGCGTGGCAGGTAGAGTTTCTCTTATCTAGCTCCAGGTGTATGAGAGATGAAAAGTGAAAATGAGAGGGTTGAGAAGGCTTCTCCATGCGCCCATTGAAACTTCCATCATTCCCACTATCTTTGATGAGGAATTGAGTGACTCTCCATATTACTCAATTTATTGTCACCCCATAGAGTCCTCGAAGCGTAAAAATTCAACCGGAGGATTGTAAGATCATTTGTCAAAAAATTTATTTCTCGCGTGATGATTATAATATACAACTTCCGGTCTGTTGTACTAGGGATTTTAATGACACGAAGGTTGGCCAACTACAGGAAAAATCAGGAAAAATTGCCTGTCCTTTTTTCCCCATGCGGAAAATTCCGAGATTTTTATCATCACTCATGAGAAATCCAGAGAGCCCTCCATGTTTCTGAATTTATTGTCACCACATGGTATCATAAATAAAATCGAAATTTGAGTAATGCGCACATGTTTTCTCTTTAGGTGTTCCGGAGAAAAATCAAGTAAACACGAAATGAAAATGGAAAACCATAAATTTTGACTCTAGGGTGCTCTAGTCGGGTAAAACAACACATGTTGAACAAAAGCTCACGTAGCCCACATAAGGAGCACCACGTGTGGCCTCCGGAGTGCGTGCGACAAAATTCACTCAAGTGTTCGAACATTCGAGGTTCATCATCACTCTCATTTTAAAAGACTCCTCTTACTCTAGTGAGTCTAGTGCCTCTGGTACGACTCAAAAATAGAGACCGAGTTGTTTGAATTCTGGGACTCATCAATGCAAGAGCACCTACTCGGCCTGGCGAGAATTAATAGCTGTACTGAGGCTTTTTGTGAGGCCTCAAACGATTGAGAGGGAAAAGAGAGCAAAACCCTTTGATGTTTAAAGAGTGATATGATTATACCCCGGGAATATCGGATAGTCGCGGAAGATAAGATACCCCTGGATCTGGAGCTCCAAAAACTACACCTCTTGCTCACCACATTTACACGAACTAACTTGATACGCCTTCAGAACCAATGAGGTTCAAAAGTTTCTATAGACTTTACACGATGTCAATAACTGATAAATTTTTTTAGCTCGTGGAATATAAAGTTCACCATCAACCGCATCAGAGTTCAATAACTACTTTCCGAAGAGTTTAAAAATCCATTTATTAACCACCGACAATTTTTCCATTGATTAATCTGGCTTTACTGTAATGTGAAAACAATAATTACCAATAACAGAAAAATCCAAAAATAAAGGAAATGAAAAAACTTCCCACGAATCTTTAATTTGTTTTCTCCTACTTTCCGGTTGGTCAGATGACCAACAAACCGTTGAAACCATCCCAAATACCAGCTCAAAAAATTTTTAAACTGACCCTCATGCAAATTGGAACATTTCAAATAAAGACTGATAATTATAATTTCATACCCGATGGCTGAGCTAAAACCATGAAAAAAAGAAACCCACAAACTCAAAGGCGAAGTGAGTTTTGTTTTTCTAATTGGGACATCCACAATTTCGTCGAGGGGCGACTGAAGATGAGACCGAGGCACTTTGTTCACATGCCAACGCCAGATGTTTGAAGTATGTGTGAAATGCAGTGGTTGACAATGTGTTTCAGATTCCCAGAAGTCTCTGGGATTTTTCAACTCTAGTGATCACTTGACCTTTCTGCAAATGTGTATTTCCCGATGTTGTCGAAGCCCCCCCCCCCCCCGTGGAATTTCGTTGGGAGGATTCTTGAAAACCTATCCAGTTTCATTTCAATTTACAATTCTTCAAATAATAGTATTTGAATAATACAACTTATGCTGATGCTCATGCAAATGAGAGATCCAGGTGCACACCTAGGGTATCATTTTTACCCAAATGATGTAACAAAAGTCTACACTATTACACTCAACATCGAAAACGATCGAAGCTGACAAAATGGATAGTGACCATTCGAGTTATGTAAAACACTGTTAGAGCCCGAGGGACCAGTGGGTTCTCGACTGCTGTAAGGTTTCATATCACTTTCATCTCAATTTAATAATATACAACACGAATTTCCCATTAACGAGGTCGTATTAATTGTTTCCACTTTTCCATAAATATTTGACAATACACTGCAGAATAAACTAAAAACGGCGTCCCTTCTAGTTGAAAAAAAAACAGAGCAATATTTGGAGCTACTGAATTTTGCCTGCTCACATTACAACCACTCGAACCTCCAATACATTCCACATACTCTTATGCGTTTGGTATCTCTTGCTATGTAGGCCTCAACTTCTGGGAGGAGTTAATCTCAAGTGCAAGAGCATCTGCAGTGACATGTGAAACGTAGAGGAAAGAAATCATAACCGACTGGTTTACTATTCAATGTCATTTAATCCGAGGACGATATCTTGGGACATGTCTGAGTCCATTCGACGGTCAATAAACACGACGTGTATGAACATAGGATGGACTTGAGTGCTGAGATCGATAGAACTGTCCTTGTCGCCAGTTTGGGTATATGGAGGTCAGAAAGACCGCATCAATTTCATGTTCCCTGCCATTGTACACAGTCGGTACAAGTCCCCTGGCCCTTACTCCCGCAATATATTATCAAGCACTCAGCTAAGTTTAGACTCACCACTGGGACAAAAAAATCACGTCTATCTTTCCCTCTGTTTATTATTTTTCGGCTTCTGGAGGTACTTGTGGGCATCTACCGTTTAATTCTGGATTAGTAAATAAAACATAGATATATCCATTTTTTTTCAGTAAAAATTGCTTGTAAATTTTATATTGAGAATAATCCTGGATCCTATCCTACCTATTCCAAATCCCATCCAACAATATCCTCTGACGTCACAAGAATGTGGAAAGCTATATAAATTTCCCGCCTTTGATGTAAAATAGTATATTTCGTAACAAGTGAAAAAAATGGTTTTTGGCGAGTGGGAGGTTTATAGCACGAGCCGAAGGCGAGTGATATAACCCCACGAGTCAAAAACCACTTTTTAGTCGTGATGAAAAAATATATAACTTAATCTTACTGACTCATCTATTATTTCAATTGAATTCGGTAAAAAATAAAAATATGTAATTAAATATTATTGATTTCGCTATTGGGATTGTGCATTCATCCATCCAATGAAGACGCACTCGACACCATGGGAATACTTGAACGTCTCGCCCGATTGTTTTCTCTGGCTCTCACCCTTTTTTCTATTCTCCACCCCCATCACCAACGATACGTGATACCCCGAGACCTCTCGAGACACTCTGCACACGTTTGTTTACGAATAAATTCTTCAAGAAAGGTATTTTCTCAAATTCCCTATCGCATTCCCTCGAATATCCCGCGAGAGATAATGCCAGCTAAAACTCTGATTGATGATTCAATCGATTTTTCTGTCAGCAGCGGTTCGGGAAATTAATCACTGTGGCCACACCCAAGGGGCTAAATAGGGGAACTAATCACGGTTACTCGGAAGCGAAACGCGTGCATCCTGGGAGGTTAATTGGCCAGTGGAAATAGGTCGTAATATGACTTGGGAATAGGTCGATGAACGATCGTAGCTAACGCACGGATAGCTTTCAACGCTATCGAGCGGATTTACGTTTGCTCTCTCGCGTTCTTCTCCTGACATTTCCCATTTCCAGGCGACGTCAATGAGCGGATCTACCTGCTTGTGACAGGTCAAATTATATCGCAATGGGAGGATTGGGTGAAGAAAGAAGAAATGTCTTTTATATATTCTGGAAGTGATGGGATGATTGGCCGATGGAATACTACGGACATTGTTTTTTTCCAAATGTCGAACGACAATTTCCTGGATATCGTTGAAATGATATTAAATCTTACAACATTGATGTATTTATTTGGGTTGTTATGAAACAACTGATTATTGATGGAATCATAATTTTCCGGTCTTTTTGAAATGAAAATTATTTTAACGAAAAGTTATGGTTGATCGCATCCAATCATATCTGGATTTATTACGAATAATATGGTAGAGGCGGAAGGCTGAATGGAGCCAATGAAACGAGATAAAAAGAAATTATCCATCAATGAAAAATCGCTTCAACGACGCACGCCCGGTCAAACACTAATTCGATTACACAGCACTAATATTGGTTATTTGTTGACGATCGACCGATGAGGACTCAATTTTTCAACGCTTCCATCATTTTTCCCGATCCCTGAACCTAATTGTTCATGTATCCAATTGATTTATCGATGTATCAAAAAAAGAAGAAACGAAAAAAATTATTGAAACGATGGCTGCGTAAATCCCCAATTGTATTCAATTGAGTTGCAAAAAACCTTGGGGGTAATTCATTAGGACCTTTCCAACAAATAATAATATGCGTGAATAGAATAGAAGAACCGCTGAAATTTCTCGCTAATAAACGCTAAGTTTGCTACCAAATTCTCATCCTTCAGAGTCGTTGCGAAACTCAATATAAATATAAACTAAAAATAAAGATCTCCAGACATTATCTCACGAGCTTCGAAAACAACTGCTCCGAGAGCGGTTGAAGTTGGATGATTAATGAGAATTAAAAATTCAATCAGAGAAAAACGAATAACTTTTCAAGCGACTCTGAATTGGGACGAATGAATAGCTAGAAAATTTCCACAAAATAAATTGTTTGGCCTCAATTTGCGGGTCTCGAATGTAAATAATTGTTCAGCTTTCAACGATAGCAAAATATTTGGCTCAAGTGTCGGATAATTCGCGAGAGGGGACCTTTCCAGAATGAAAATATCTCGTCGAGGAGGTAGCGGTATAAGTTTATTTATGAATGTATTTTCCCTAAGCCGTGAGATTGATATATGATCTCTCTCACACCACCTATCATTTCTCTAATAAAAAATTATTATCATTGACTGGTTATTATTCAATTGAAAGATTTATTTCTTGCCTGCGTTGATTGAATAGCCAAAAAATTACAATCCCACACTTGGAATAAATGATAAATTTTCGCGAGATGGCTATCGGAGGAGCGACTTCGGCTAGAGATTTTAATTACTCAAGCACGACCTGCTTGAGAAAATATTTCTTTATCTTTGTATTTCTATCGGGACTCACCTGTCATCATGGAGACGTTTGAGGTCGGATATTTCGAGCTCGAACTTGAATTTTGACACCTCGCAGAGTAATGCATCCCTCTCGCCAATGATTTCCGAGAGTTCCCGCTGCAGGCGTTCGATCTCGGCATACTGGCGCGTTATCAACCGATTTTTCTCCTCGATAATAGCACCAACATCACTCCCGGTACTATCACGACACGATTCCGCGGGTGGTTCGACAACGCTTGGCGTCACAGCACTCATTTCGTTTTGTTTACCCTTTTTCCACTGTCCTTTTCACACTTTCACTGTCAACATTCGACACTCAACCGGCCGTATCAACAAATCCTAATAGCACAGGCTTCCTCGGGGTGTGACCCCAACAATAACCGTTGTATACCTGATATAAATTTTTTTTTTAATTTCGTTAACCTCCCTCTCTCATACCCTCGCGGGAAAAACGTACATTTTTGTTCACCACTTGTGAATCGAGTTTGTTGAACATAATTCGATTGAATAAAAAGGATCGCATAATCCACGCTTACAACACTGGTGCGGGCATCCTGGGACAGCCAATTGACTCGTGGTTTATTGGTGATTTAGGATGATCCTGAGGATCAATAAAAAATAATTAATCCCTCTGACACGGAGGCCACGCTGCTTACAAAAGCCGTACAACACACGCCATCTTGGCTGCTTCGAGGACCGTGTCGAACCAGTTCAGGGTCTGGCTCCTCTGTCCCTGTCGGGCTCTCACCGGCCCGTGTAAGTGTCAGGCGTATCGGACGGAGTATATTGAATGGTATTGCGCATGCGTCCTCTGGAACTTCCCGGTGGTCGTCGCGGAGGACAACAGTGCGCCGCGAAAGCCCATTGGTGGCTTCACACGACATCTGGCGGTGATAGTCCATCCCTACTTACGATTTCTTCGTTATCGGTCGAAGTTACAACGGGAACGCCGGGTACATGCGTTTCTAGGGGCATCGACAGTACAACGATGTACAGTTAATAAGGTAATTGTTTTGCAAAAAGAATTTCATGCAGAGTTGTTGGTTAATGAAACAAATCGATAAATTCTCAATTTCTTACGACCGATTTTGCGAAGGTCGAGATTGATTAATCAAGAAAAAAAAATGCCTTGAAAACTGTAGGAGTTGTAAGACTAATCGGGTCTTTATTAGTTAAATAATTAGAAAATCCTAATTTTTGATAGGAAACGCGAAAACATTATGGGATATTTTCTGCATTGATCAATTAAATTAAATTAACCGGCGGCAGTGGCCGTGCGGTACGAGTAAAACTCCTTTGGCAATGGTCTGGCTTCAAACCCCGGGCGGTGCAGATTTCTCCCGCAAATGAGATTTTCTCCCGTCCCTCGGCGAATACGGTGCAGCGGTCGGCAGGGGTTGAAGAAGGGCATGGCAACAAACCATAAAAACCTAAAAGAGAAAAAAAATTGAATTCAGTTAATTAAGTGATAATTGAGATGCATTCGGGTGGTTACAGGTGATACGGGTAACATCACTCAGTTGGCAGGGCAAACAGCGCGTTTTGAGCAATTAAACAGCTCGAGTATAATTGTTCAGTACTCTTGTCTCTAAGCATCGGAGTATGTAAAACAGGGTCTTATCTCCGGGGATAAGATTATTTAAATGATCAGAGGTAGATTTGTCGCTGAATGATGAGAGTCATAAAAATGGATTTACTCTGCAAACACCGGTGGCCTATCATTACAGGGAAAATTTCAAGTACATTTTTAGAAAATTTCTATCAAATAGTATTCGGGGAAATGAAAATGCACAAATTGTTTCTATCTGTAAATAATTAACAAGAGTTGGTGGCTTCAAATTTTCCTCCATACGAAGGCAGTAACTCTTTCGATCAGTTAAAAAAATCCATTATTTTTGGAGTGTATGTGGTTTTGGATAAACTACGGAAAGTTTTTGAGAAAAAAAAGCCTCGTCAACGCCTCAAATGATTTGGAATAAATGATAAATGATTGCCTATCATTAATAGACGGTAAATGATGATGAAAGATAGGAGAGCGTCTAAAGTCAAAGACCTTTAATCAAATAAAATTAGACTGAAGTTGGTTGTCTGTTCACGGATATGATAACGACCGGATTCAAGTTTAACAGTAAGCCTGTTTGCGTTTCTCGTTGGGATGATCGAAAATAAATCACCATAGGATGATCACGTTCGCATTAAACCATCGGACTAACGTCATGCTCAAAGAAGCACGTGCAGAGAGTGTTGGATAGATTCCGCAGGAACGTGCACACCCGCTGAGCACTTATTTCAAAGAACTTCCGACGCTTGAGCTTTGAACTTCGATCTTTCTCCATTTCGGGATGTGTCTCTCATCCACCAATTAAATCCCAGTGATTTGGTAATATTTGTGGGCTTGAACTTCCGACAATCTAATCATGTTGGCTTTCTTATCGCGTCAAAAATTAGTAAGGCAATTTTTTCCTTATTTATTAATAGATAAATTCCCTTTCCAACTGGAGGAAAGAAAATTATCGGCGATAACTCTTTCGAAGAATTCATCTTCTCATTTTTTTTGTTATTCCTGTGGAAAAAAATAATAATTAGTGAAAATGTTGGGAATTTATGGAGATCAGTGATTAGAAACAATTCCATCACGTTTGCCCAAGTCTCCCCCCTTCAGTTATGCCCGCGAGTTATTCTCCGAACGACACGAGATGAAATTTTCTCAATTAATCCCCTTACAAATAAATTCGCATGCACGAGTGTCATCAACGGTTAGTAAATCTCACGCCTCGGTTTCGTGATGGAAAAAAAATCGCGCACGATTTCTGGATCAATGCAATCGCAAGTACGTCAATTGAAGAATCATATAATTTCTGACGACTCATGCCATTAATCACGATATTACAGCACATATCGACATCCCTGGAGTATATAAACGATGCGACGAGAAATATCGAGCTTCATTCCGATCTGCAAGAACTTGCAGTGAATCACTTTGTGTGTACAAATTCATGTAGACGCACCAGTTGCAATTTGTTTATACATTTTTGCAACAACCGCCTGTAAAATTCACTCTTTAAAATGTGTGGAATCGAAATCTCGAAGGGAGACATTGATAAAGGATCCATTGATCCCCATATTACTAATGGAGGTCCGCAAATCTCGAAGTTGCGAGATACGATTAATGGATTATTTTACGTTTACGATTAATCGACACTCAACAATTCATTCTGTCATTATCCACGAAAAAAAACGGAGAAAAATATAAGGAAGATGTAAATGCCGCCTGACGAGCGCGGTGGATTATTACGTACTTAAAATTTATTTTATCGTTGCGCAAACAATAAACTCCTCTTCCCATATTGAACGCTCAACAACCAAATTCATCCGGTATTACAAAAAATAGGATGAGCTCGGAGCTCCACCGAGAGATGATTAGCGGCTCTAATAATTTAGATAACAAAATTGTCAAGTAAATTATTCAGAGAAGGATATCTTCATTATGTAAACATAATCAAGGAAAAATCCGGAAACTGTTGTTCCATTGCACAATAGCTCTGAAAATGCAACTAATTGATTTGTTGAGCAGTGGCAGTAGAAAAAATGAGGGAGTAGCGGGAAAATTGTTTGAGTTCCTTAGAATGTCGGCAAAGCTGGTGGCGGTGCGTGAGAATTATCAGTGGGAGATTAGATCGAAGAGGGGCTGGAGGCAAAGGGTGTTCCTCTGTACCCCTCTAGCTAAACTCCTCAATCCAACACTTGTACATTCACCGAGTGTGTTCATAGTTCCCCCCTCGCCCCGAGGCGTGTATTTGAATGGTCGGGAGGGGGCGGCCTGGCCGCTGATCCACATCGTGGTTCCCTTGCGCGTTTCCACCTCGTGTACACGATTATCCAAACAATCCAACGTCACGTTACCGTCGACACTCGCAGACTCTCGGCTTCAGCCCGACCTAACCGAGCCCCCGCATACCATGCTATATAAAGTGACAAACTTGCACATTATGTCGTACTAGTCGACGTGCGCCAGCACATCGTCAAGCTCTAATCACTTGACAAGAGTTGTGGCCTGACTTCCTCAGGAGAAATAAAAGAGACAAAATCATCATCAGACATTTGAGCCAAGTGTCAAGGAATGGAGAGGAATTGAAAGGAATCATAACGACCGGAAATTCGTGAGCCTGCCTAACTCAACTACCGGCTAGTCACCCCTTGTACGCCTCATCGTGCTTCATAATGTTCTTCTCGTAAGTCGGTCATCAGGTCAATCTAATTGTTTTTCATAATGAAAATTCACTTCTATCAAGTGCAATACTCATGTCGATTTATGGTCATTCTCTGCGATTCCTTTCGCTCGCATTCATTTGTAATTTCATTATTTTTTTTTTCGTAAACAGCGATCCGTAACTCTGGCTAATTGTGCAGCTACTTTGATCAATTTTCTAAAATTCAATTCAATCCGCGTTTACGTGGAATGCAATGCTCAGTCTGATTCATTTTGATCATTTGTAATATATAAAATTGATTACTCTCGATGGAAATTTCAGTTGCAATTGGAAAGAGGTCAGTAATACCGTGAATTTATGCAATAATTCCTGAAAAAATTCAATGCTGTATTTTGTGCTCGGTATCGCTGGCAGATTTGTTAATGGTCCACTGGTTCGGCAGTTTTTCCGACAATTTCCAAGTACAGGCAATCATAAATGCGAAAATGTTCAGATTGAGTAAATATAAAGGCTGCGTAACACTTTTAGTTTGGACCCTGTGATCAGTTTCGTCCGGTGCAGTTGAGCTATGCAAATTGATGAAACACGTCGCGCTTCAACACTCACTTCGTATATTTCAGTGCAAGATCGTTTCGATTGGCGTTGATGTATAATTGTTTTTCTATGTCATGCCATGGACAAAAAAATGACACGAAAAATACACGAGCGAGGTGAAGGATAAATTTTTCCGCTCCATAGCATATTTTTTGAAGATAAATAAGTGAATTTAAAGATTCCTCAAACCTATTGGGAATTTTAAGAAAAATTTATTATACTCAGAATCGCATCGGATTCGTCTGCTTTAAATGATCCTAAATAATTTTTTTTTTTTCAATTTCTGGGGGATTTAATTCATCTCAGTGTAACCGCGATTTATTTCCGCCGTGCGGAGGGATTAAATGAGAGATAAGGATATCAATAACAGTTGATGATAATCACAAATCTTCTCCATACCATAAATAAATTTTCGCCTACCCATCACTCGAAGGAAAATGTTTTCGTCAATTTAAACTGGTTTATTGCAGAAACATGGATTATTGTCTGGTATTCCTCTGTCTGGCCCTTACTCTTCACCACTCGTTCTCACTCCGCCAAGGATCCACCGACTACGAGGGTAATTTTCTCATAAATCCTAAGCATGTATAATTGAAAAAGATTAATAATATAAATTCTTACAATCAGACTCGTCATTCTGGATGAAATCTGGTCAGAAGAATTTGCAGAGGGTATTGAGCATGAGAAATATCGAGAAACGTGCGAAAAACATTATAATATTTATCGGCGATGGTATGGGAATGGCGTCAATAACATCAGGAAGAATATTGACTGGTCAGCGGAAAGGCTTAGCCGGTGAAGAATATAAATTAGTATTCGAAGAATTTCCAAACACTGGATTCTCGAAGGTAAATCATTAAATATGAAACTATTTGTTATTCCTACTTCCCAACGCCTTCGCAGATATTCCTTCTGTCATTAATTTTTATTGGCAGTTCTTAAATAAAAATACAGCACAACTCGTAAAACACTGAAATTTCGTTGGAGATAACGTGCACGTGGCTCATGAGTTGTATAATTTTTTTTTCCGATTTTCGCCTTTACTATCCAGACTTACAACGTGGACAAGCAGGTGCCCGATTCCGCTGGTACAGCGACTGCAATATTCTCCGGAGTGAAGAGTCGATACAAGGTCATCGGTTTAGATGCAAAGGCCTTCTACAACTCCTGTGACGCGACTGTCAACGAAGCGAGAAAACTAACGACCTTGGCCGATTGGGCACAAGCTACCGGCATGGATACAGGTTCAATACGAAATTAAGTTTTTTTCGTCATTAGTAGTTTCAGGGTGACAGTGCTCAGGGTAACGCGCCATTGGTTTCTTGGCGAAAAAAAAGGCACGCCATTAGAAATTCGGGAGAGCGCGGAGGGAATTAGCGGCGGCACCTCCGATGCAACCGCGACTTATTTCCGCGGTGCGACCGGACTAAATGAGAGATAATTCCTCCCATGCCCTAGCCAATTGTTCAAAATGTCACTGCCGGGGGGTTACTCTTAGAATTGCGAGTCAATAATCTTGTCGTTTTTACAGTAAATAATTTACTTGGAACTTATGGGTAGTTAGCGAATGAGTGCATTTCCGCACTTCATTTAAATTGATTACTAATTTAATTTCCTGATTAATTCTATGGGTTTTTGGAGCTTTTAAAAAATTGAGAAATCTCTATCCAATTTCTTGTGAGTTCTAAGAATCTCCATTTCTTTACTCTTTTCTCTTCATTAAGAAATTCGACAAATGAACTTGGAAAAAACATTAATGATATATTTATAATCAGATTTCTGAGTAAATTGTGATGATAGATTTAACTACCTCATTTACTCAATGAGATTAATAACTAAATGCCCAGACGTTATGTAGACAAAACGATACAGCATACGATAGTGAAACATGAGTTATTCATAGTCTGCAAACTGGGTATTCAATGGACAATCAGTGGTTGAGTGGACCTTGTTAGAATTATCCGTAATAAAAATATGTTCAATCAATTTGAAAGGCCATAACGTGACCTTCGCCCATGTGGGGGTTACCATTCAGCCGGTGTTACCATGACTGAATTTTTTTTTTCCAATGTCGGATTTTTTTTCTTTCATATTTTTATCTGTTTTCTTAGTCGATAGATTACGCGATATTAATAGAGACAATGGGTTTTAGGTTTTGTGACGACAACGAGGATAACTCATGCAACCCCAGCAGCACTTTACGCTCATATAAATAATCGAGACTGGGAATGTAACAGTAATATTCCGAGGGAGTACAAAAATTGTGCGAAAGATATTGCCCGCCAGTTGATTGAGGATGCACCGGGAAACAAATTTAAGGTTTGTTGTACTTTATTACGATATACTTTAGGAGAAAATTAAAATTATCGCGACAGTTGACCAGAAATATAAAAAAAAAAGAGGAAAAATTGAAATTTCAGTGATTTTTAAGAATTTCCATGGAATACTGGCAGTCTCAGTATAAAAACAATATTTTACGATATTTTAAAGACGGTCAGAATTTTTTTGAAGAGACTTTTGCATTTCAATTTTTTTATTTCAAATTTTTAATTGCGGGAATAAAAAGACGAGTTTTCCCATATTTTCTCAAAATTCCAAAATATTTAGCTGAAATTTCAGACAGAAATTTTTGACACTCTGCATCATCATAAAGAATTACCTATTCAGTGAAAAAAAATTACCGTCACTAACAAATCGCTTCGAAATTCACTAGATACGATAATTTGCAACTATATCACGAACGATGTCAAGATCCCACTGATTGGAAGGCATAATTATCATGAGTGATAACGTGAGAAGCGTAGTGTGAATTTGTGAATATATGTTAACGACCTGGAAGAAGAAAGTTCAAGGCTAACTATGAATTAAGCAACGACATTTTTATCGCACTACATATCCGGCCTTCTCATTGAGCCCAATCGAGCTATTGAAAGGATTAGATGTGCAGAGTTTCTGTATCTTATTGTTGACAAATATTAAGCAAATTAGGCCATAGCCTCGTACCTCGTGCAGCGGAAGGCTTCACCATCTTCATGTTTGATGAGTCCACTGCAAAATCCATTCTGCGAATCAAATTTATTTCAGGCAGACAATTCATTGCATCTACCACGGATTTTACGTGCAGAATAAAAACAATGAAAAATTAACCTCCGGTTTTGTTAAAAACTATTGACATTTCGAGTAGTATTTAATTTGACGTAGAAAAAGAAAATATTATTAACCGATTCGGTAATTACAGGAACTGAATCATGACAATGATAAAAAATATCACAGTACTATAATAACTTTGGTATGCCGCCTACTAAATTTTCAATATTCTATACTAATGTTTATGTACGCGTTGTGAATTTTATTGAACTGACAAAGTAATTTTTCAATGTGAAGTTGATTAGTTACCCATAGAATTATTGCTCATATTTCGATAAAGGGGAAAAAGCAAATAGAAAATCAAATTAATTAATTTGAATTCCTATTACATTTCAATGAACAATTGACTATTTACGACAATCATTATTTACCTAGGTAATTATGGGAGGCGGTGGTCAAAATATGGGTCACCCCATTAACGATCCCCTCGACTCCGAGAGTTGCGTACGAGACGATGGGAAAGATTTAACAGCAATTTGGAAAGAATTCAATCCCGAAGGACGATTCGTAACGAATGCCTCCGACCTGATGTCAGTGGACATTGCCAAGACATCGAAACTCCTGGGGATCTTCGCATCGAGCCACATGCCTTATCACGAAGTCAGAACTGAGAAGACACCGACCTTAGCAAACATGACACTTCAAGCTATTCGAATGCTGCGGAAAAACAAGAATGGATTCTTCCTCATGGTAAATAAATTGACAAACTTTTTTTTTCCTGTCATCGTAAGCTATTCCAATATTACGTTCCTCAATTGGGAGTTAGGAGGGAGGCTGCACTTTCAATAATTTGGATTTAATTAAAGATCAAATCGCTCACAAAATCTCGTACTGAATTTGAAAAATTACTGACGGCAAGGGAGGACATCTGAAAAGTCTTGAAAACATGTGACGTAATATCTGAATGCGCCTTAAAGAAAATGATGTCAGTTAATCTGAAAATGTGAGAAAAATCTGGCATTCCTTTTGGATTTATCGATATCATTCGCATTATTTCCGCCTTACTAATCATTCGCTGACAACAAAATCGGTGAATTCATAATTTACGGATATCTGCGATACTTCCCGGATATTAAGCAAGGCCACATGTCACTGTCCAACGTATTATCCTAAGCGAAACAATAAATTTAAGGATATCCTATGTGTCGATCTGCATAATTATCTGTGACAAATAGATTGACTTCTGCTTTTTCACAATTAAATGGATATCCCCAGGTGGAGAGTGGGAAAATTGACATAGCGCATCATCAAAATTACGCAAGATTGGCTCTCCGCGAGGTGACAGAGCTGGAAGAAGCAGTTAAAATAGCCCTCAGTCAAGTGAGCATCGAAGAAACATTGATCATCGTCACGGCTGATCACTCCCACAGTTTCACAATGAATGGTTACCCAGAGCGAGGCAATGACATTTTCGGATTGGCCAATAACAAACTCTTTCCAAAAATAAAACCCTACGAGACCCTCACCTATGCCAATGGTCCAGGCTTCATGTATCATAGACTGAACAGTACCAATTCTACTGATACTTGGAGAAGTGTTGAGGATGATTCCAATAGGAAGAAGCCTTTCTACAGATTCTTCTCTCCAATGTACCTGAAAGATGATACACACGGTGGTGAAGACGTTGGAGTTTATGCTATTGGTATGATTAAATAATGAGATAAATTCAAACATATTCATGTAAATGAAAATTCTAAATTGTTAATCAATTAACATTTGTCTGATAATTCAAATATCTGGACTTGGATCTGGACCTGTCCATGAAACTTGAATTATCTGTCGTTCTTGGAGTACACAAAAAGTGTTGACCAGCTGCAATTGGCCCCAGTCATGGCGGAATTAATCTGAAATTATTTGTTTTCTCAGGACCCTACTCGCATCTCTTCAGGGGCACTTTCGAACAAAACTACATCGCCCACGGTGTAGCCTACGCCAGTTGCCTGAAAGACTGGCCATCCCACTGTGATCGTGCTTACAACCGATTCTTCTACGAGGTTGCAAACTCCTCGAGAAGCATATTCTCCGCTCCCGTTTTCACCGTCATCCTCACTGTATTTTTTGCTGCATTGCGTCTGACTTGAGAGTCGGAAAAATTCAAAAGCATTTCAGAGCTTTAATAGCTACTCTACAATTCTTTCCAAACAGCGGAATTTCAAATTATTCCACTCACTGCTACTGTACATCAATCATATTCTTTTCTTAGTTTCTACTTTTATAGTGAACTTAATTAGATTTTAATGATAATTGACATTCCATCAAAGCATGAAAACGAGAGCTTCTGGGATACAATGCTATTTTATATGGAGAGTATTAATCATACAATGAGATTTATTTTGAGTGTACTTGATGAATGAAGTGGAGATAAACATGTTAAACATTTTCCTAGTATTATTATAATTTGCTCATTCGTTGCGATGCAAAAAGAAAAAATGTTGAAACAGAACGAATGAATTGTCAGCCAACGGATTTTATTTAATGAACGTGTGTAGATATTTTGAATGGACCACGGTCTGTATGAAAATGCGGGACCATTTTCTATGAGAATACATATTAAATATTTTATATAAACCTGTTTTTATCCCAAGCCAAGTATTTATACCCATGTAATAGCAAAAAAATGTAGATTGTAAGATCGAAATTGGACATATTTTTGCTCAATTAAAAAAATTACAATCCGATAATCATAATCCTTTGACTATACTGATGCAGTAATTTTTGTACATGAGTGGAGCAACATCATCGCTCACAAAATTTCGATCGGGCTTGACTGCCCCGAAGGGATTGCGTTGAGGCTTCAGTAGCACCTGGACATTTCCAACAGATTTTATTCGTTCAATATCTCTGGGTATCTCAAACTCAGTGTACGATGTGATGACAACTGGAACCTTTGCAGCACAAAATTTCATTATTGTTTCCGGCCACGTATCAATATTAGCAAAACCTGTTTCTCGATAGAGTCCCGGATTGAAAAGACATATCAAGTCAGGTTGGGATCCATTCTTCACATTATGATACAATCTCTGAGGATTGAAGGATATCTGGATTCTCCTGCCACTGGATTTACAAGATCTGCATATTTTTATTTTTCCCAGGAGTTCTGCTGGCGCCGGTGGGAGATACAATTCTGGCCCAGTGAATTCAATTGCCAGAGTTTTCAAGTTCGGTAGAAAGTGAAGGAACAGCTTCTCCCAGACTCGCAGCAGGGAGCACTCAAACTGGAACTCAGCGCCAATAACGTGAATTCGAAATTGATTTCGTGTAGTCCAGTCGTCAACAGCCGTCTGCATAGCAAACAATGCAGTTAGTGGTGCAGTGGCGACATGCGACAAACTGGCGTAAGTGTAGCTATCAATTCTTCTATAGCTAGGGCTATTTTTATACATGTCGTAAATGAGAAAGTCGAAATTTTCAGGCAGCACGTGTGCATCTCTGTAATAAACAACGGGAACATCGGGCTCGATGAATCCGTACTTGTGCTGCATCCAGAGGACTCTTCGGAAAACCTGAAACTCTCTGCACCACCTGGCATGGTTCTGCTGATGATTCTCGCAATAAAAATCCACTCCACACACCGGGCAGCAAGTCAAGGCCTCCACTTTTCCGCAGCTTCTGCATATTCTTGGGTACAGCATGATCTCCCTCTCCCACAGGTCCAGCCGTCTCTTCATTTTATTCTCCACTAAATTAATTGTTTTTATCCGGAAAGACCTGTACAGGTCAGGCGGCAGCGTCTTCGCCAGGGAAAAGCCCTCCATTCCCCCACAAATTTCCAATAGGGCTTTACATAATTCCGCGTGTTTCTGTTTGTTATCATCCCTGTGCTTCTCCGAACAATAAGACACCATTTCACAATCGTCACAATGTATTGTGCACGGATTCATGCAAACTAAGCACAAACTTGACACGTAAAAAAAACGAGGTCTTATTTGGAATTCCAATATTTCTTCGTCGTCACTGTCGACTGACATGTCAACACCGGCTGGTTTCAATGGAAGTGTCAGTCGCGAAGAAATATCAAGTATGGATATTTGTGAAGTTGATTGATCAATCTCAGTTGAATTATTTTCACATTTCAATACTCCTGAATTATTTGGAGAATTCTCGACGTTATTTCGCTTAGTCATCGGCTTTTTCTTGCGCCCCATCGTTCAGAGGAAAACTATAATCATTCAAAGCTAATTAATTTACTGAAGATTTTTTTTCATCGCCAAAAGAAAAAACAATCGCAAAATTTAGTTGACAAATCGTGACACTTATTCAATTTTTGGAAATTTTTATTTTTATTTTATTCCTCACAATTTTTCTGACCTTTAACACTCGGAATGACTCGCTGTTGGGCGACCAATAGGCTTTGAGATCCCACGTACAATAGAAATTTCAAAAAGCGTTTGGAAAATAGAGGCAAAAAAAATTAATCGCTCATGCGCAGAGAGAGAATGAGCACTATTCGCGACAGAGAATTTATTTCAGGAGTACTTAGACTTTGGCTGCCAATCCCGCAGCTTCACCCGGCCAGCTTAAATCTCATATTACCCCCGCGAGTACTCAAACTATTATGCAATAGAATTTATCCATGGATATGATTGATGAAAACGTCACGCAATATCCATCATGAAATTTAGAAATGTTGTCACTGCGTTATTTTGAGAGGCGATTTCTTTGCGCCTCGGGAAATTCGAGTCACGACAGATTGAAAGCTCAAAATATGCTGCAAGTTCTGGACATTAGCTATGGGAATTGACAATTACATTATCATATGTTGTTAGGTGAACAGTTGTTGGAAATATTCATAGGAGAATCGGAATACATATTCACGAGAAACCCCCAGGAAGCTAATCTGTAGTTTAATACTTCCTCGTTCTTTTATTCGCTGCGTTTTAACACGACAACAATTCTTCCAAGAGACTTTTTGTTCTGCAATATTATATCTCGTAACAAGTGAAAAAAAAATGGTTTTTGGCGAGTGGGAAGTTTCTATCACGCTATGTCGGAAAAGTAACTTTTTAATCACTCGACGCGAAGCACGAGTTTCACTTTACGCACGATTTCGGACTTTTACGCACACTGTACGGAAAAGTACCGCTTTACGCACGAAAACCGGTACCGAAAAGTGAACTTTTTGGGCAGGTATTGCAAAAAAGTAACTTTTCAGTCACTCTCTGCTTCGCGTCGACTACTTTTTTAACACATTGAGATGAAATAGTATATTTCGTAACAAGTAAAAAAAATGGTTTTTGGCGAGTGGGAGGCTTGTATCACGAGCCGAAGGCGAGTAAACCTCCCACTCGCCAAAAACCACTTTTTTTCACTTCTTACGAAATATACTATTCTGGCTCGTTTCTTTCGCCTGGAGAATTTACAGAACGTTACGAATTTATTCTCTTCAATTCCTACAAAAATTGACAGGGAACGATTTACGCCAGTAGACGTGAATTGTTCCGTAATTTTATCGAATATTTCGTCGACAAAAGGACTCCACCTCCTAAAAGAATAAAATGAATGACTGAATAGACTTCAGGGGGAAAATTCTGTTTGCATTCTCAAAAAAATTATTAATTCAAGTACAGACAGGAGTTACGGCATTATTATCCATATTTTCACATTGATAACAATGTATGCGTATTCAAATGTACTAACCCATCGTCTCCGCGCATGCGCACAGCCCCGAAATTTATAGCGACGTGACAGAAAATCGGCGGCTGTTGCTTGATTATTCGTTCTTTTGAAATTTTCCTTTGACATTGTTCAAAGTAAGCCAGTTCGTTCAGAAGTAGTTTCAGTAATAAACGAGTGAATTCCGAAATTTCATGAGACGATTGAGTGATTTCTCGAGTGATTAGTTCGATCGCTGCCGATGTGCGGGTATTTCCTTAATTAGACTAGAATGACGCACATACCTCATATTATTTGATACCCCCGTTGTCGTAATTTATTTATTTATCCGGAAATTACCCGATAATCATGCCACCATTTTAGAATTTATTTACTATGGAACGTAGAATAATAATTAGGAAAAATATTTGCAGTACATATTCATGACAAACTCGAAGAACTATCATGTGATAACGTCAAAAAAGATATGGATATCTAATTATGGAGGAATTTAATTCATAAACATGTCTGCTGAAAATAAAAAGAGAATTTTTTTTGACGGACGACTGTTGCAACATAAAAAATAGAAACTGAGTTGACGACTAGACTCCAGGCAGATGAACTTTGTCTTCATTCTTAGAACAATTATTATTTCAAATGCAGATAGGCGTTGGGACTTTGTTGTACATATTTTCACTCTGATAACACACCGTGTACATGTTTGTAAATCTACTCGGTATTGGTACCACGCATGCGTATATCCCCCGAAATATATATCGACGTGACAGCAAACCTGGGCGCTGTTGCTGTAGAATTTGTTTCTTTGAAAATTCCGTTCGAATTTCCACAAAGTAAAGACAGTTCCACCGAAAGTAATTCCAGTAATTGCAGAGTGTTTTCTGATATTTGATGAGACATATGGTGTCTGTCGTTAAGATTGGCCAGAGCTGTTTGGCAAAGCTGCATTGACAATTTTTCAAGTGATGAGTGCAGTCACTGCAGACCGGGTATTTCCTTAATTAGAGTAGAATGAAACCTAAACGTTATATTATTTCGATAATCCATTTATCTTGAGAGATTTATTAATCCCGAAATTGCCCGAATTACGACGAATCGAGTGAATGACTAAGTACGAAAGAAGATATGTTGATGGAGAAGGGGTAAGTGATTTTCCTTTTGAGGTTAATATCGAATATTGTTTATCCCTATTATTATTTATACACTTTGTCCTCCAAATAGCTACAATACTATTATTGTTTTATCAGTTGAAGATTCCGTATGGTGAAGGACTCGTAGTTGCTGCTCGATTCTCTTAGAAACCCTAACATAATTTAACACTCGTGTTGAATCTAACAATTTTTATTTTCCCCCTCTGCTGTTGCCACTAGAAAATGATAATGTGGAATCTTAATAGCCAAATGGTGAGTTGTACCACAATTTAATGGCTTCTATGTAGCATGACACACTGTCTAGACGGACCTAGTGTTTTATTGTATTTCCTAAAATGAGCGGCGACAACAAAACATGTGAACTGGCTGTGTCTATTCGGAGACCTGGGTCAGGTCGGTTCATTTATTTTTGCTTGATCTCAGCCGCTGATTTATTGCCAGTCTCTTCTTGTTCTTAAGCTCTTCAAGTCTTCCCGTAGGAGGCAGTCGTCTAGGGATGTTCTACAGGGTGTTTGTATTGGAGACACGTGAAGAATTTTATAGACAAAAAAATCCAACACTTGTTGGTAGAAATTCGATAGATATCAAAATTTAATTTCAGATGAATTACAATCTTCCTGTGGCTTATCGAGACACTCCTAAAAAATCCTATTTGCTCCTTCCCTAATGAATTAGTAGTAAAACATTTTTATTTACCCTGAGTGTATAGCCTGGAGATGAAATGATCCAAATTTAAGACATTTAATAACATTTAGCTGACATCTACAACCTTCTAAATTCGTTTTGTTTCTAAAAAATAGAAAAAATTTGTAAACGGGCTCTAAAAATAACAGGGCATCGGATGTTATCTGTTACGTAGAGATTTCTGATACGAACATCCTGTAGGGCATTTCTTCTAGTTTCGTCTGTCCACGAAGACTTGGGATTTAATACGAAAAACTAGAAAAAAATTTGAGAGTCTACAAATACAAGGCTTCCCCTTGGAAGCAGAAAAGAGGAAAATGAGAAGGTCTTGAACATTAGTAACAATTCTGATTTTCACTTAATTCTGACGTCTCAAAGGATGCCTCCAGAATGAGATTTGATTGATTTCTCTTCCGTAGTTTGTCCAGAAGATACTCATGATTCAAGAGCATTTTACCTCAGCTCCACTTAGAGCAACAAAAATATAAATCCAAGTTCATTGATTAAACAAATGTTTTCTCCACCCAGTGTTCTATAGTTGGAAAAAATTTGGTCAACGACTATGAGCCATGCGGGGATTTCCACGATTGACTCATCGGAGAATCGTGAGGTGCATAAAAGAAAAAAGCCAGGATCAGTCACATCTAAAATGGTGGGCTTTGGTAGTGGGGAGTCCCTCAGCAAAGCACTTGCTGATGTTTCCACTGAGCTGACTGTTGACAGTGACAACGAAGGCGATGACGGAGACACCAGCCGACTGCTCTCGGCAGGTGTCTCCAGACACTTCCCCGAGTCGACCAAAAAGATTGGCAAGAGTGTCAAACGCCCAGAGATATCTGACGAGGAGAATGTCTGGACCATTTCCGTCCAAATGTTCATACCTTTCCTGTTAGCTGGATTTGGAATGGTTGCTGCCAGTCTCCTATTGGACGTAGTGCAGGTATTTCCAATTCTCCATTAGCCGTCAAACTGCAATTTGTTCGGAACTTATTCTGGCTTTTTTTTATCCGCAGCACTGGCCAGTGTATCTGAAAATAAAAGAGGTGTACATACTGGTGCCTGCCCTGTTAGGATTGAAAGGGAATTTAGAAATGACTTTGGCATCGCGTCTGTCAACCCACGCAAATTTAGGTCACATGGACACGAGTAGCGAACAGTGGACGTTAATAATTGGTAATCTAGCTCTGATACAGTGTCAAGCCATGGTGGTTGGCCTGCTGGCGTCCTTGGCAGCAGTCACACTCGGTTGGATACCAGAGGCGCAATTTGATATTCATCATGGTTTGTTACTTTGTGCAAGTGCACTTGTCACAGCGTCAGTTGCTAGTTTCCTGCTTGGTCTTGTTATGGTTGCTGTTATACTTCTCTCCAGAAGTATGAACATCAATCCTGATAATGTTGCAACACCAATTGCTGCGTCGTTGGGGGATTTAACGACATTGGCACTACTTTCTTGGATTGCATCGCTACTGTTCAAGGCCATTGGTAAATAGCTTGTCCTCTATTTTCTTGGTCTCCCTTGGATTTCGTGTTACTGTCTTGATTTTCCAGGCCAAAACTCATGGATCGCACCGACATTAACCGCGTGCTGTCTCCTAGCGACTCCGGTCTGGGGCTACATCGCTGCAAGAAACCCGTTCACAAAAGAAGTGCTCGATTATGGCTGGACTCCAGTCATCTCTGCCATGCTGATAAGTAGGTTGGTATCACTATTCTGCTTCTCGTGCTTTATGATAATAGTAGTGTCAACTCATGGAGATTCAACCTTTTAGTATTGGTGGACTCATCCTGGACTACACAATTTCGAGTTACAAGGGCATTGCCGTCTTTCAACTTGTGATCAATGGAGTTGGGGGGAATTTGGTTGCCGTGCAGGCCAGCAGGATATCTACTGCTCTTCATAAGGACAAGAATAGCGGAAATCATAAATTGCCTCGAGTCTGTGTCAGCCCGTTTTCCGTTTTTCTAGCTCCTGGTACGTTTAAATTTGTCGCTTACAGTCATTTCCAAAGAAAAAACGATTAAATTAACTAATAGAGATATTTGGAACAAGAATCTATTATTTATCGTTATAATTGATAAAATCGAATTATTCAATGAGACACATTTTTCATTCAAATTTCTTATTGGTTTTGGATATTTTTGAACAGGCGGACATGCCAGAACTGCCAGAGTTCTTCTAATGATGGTTATTCCCGGCCATTTGATATTCAGTTATACCATCAGTTATCTGCAGGCTGGACATACCTCCTTCACTGCAACTTTCATCATTGTTTATCTGTTCGCTGCTGTGTTACAAGTATAAATTCATGTTATTGTAATTTAATTGATAATTGAGCTTTAATAGATGGTGCCATCAATAATTTGAGACCCTTTCATTTGCTTCAGGTTGTTTTACTCTTGTACATAGGCCAACTAATGGTTGTTTGGATGTGGAGACGAGGTATGGATCCTGATAGCTCAGCCATTCCCTACTTGACCGCTGCCGGCGATCTTCTGGGGACTGCTCTGCTCGGCATAGCCTTCCACATTCTCGATGCTATTGGTGATGGTGATTCAGACGTTGGCGATTAAAGCGTCATAGGTTTGTTTTCTAAGGGTGCAAATTATTCCTCCCCATTTTTTCCAAAAGGATTTCCATTTACTTTGGTAACACGCACGAGACAATTTCATGAGAAAACCTAATGAATTCGCTGGACAATTCCGTTGCATTTCCATTGAAGTGTTCAAGTAAATATTATATCGAGAAAATGAATAGAATTTTATTTTTCTATGTAACTTAAGCTATTGAGGTATTTTCGTAGAAAGTGCCAAAATTCATTGAAAATCGTATGGTATTGTCTAGCGAATTCCATAGGTTTTTTTATGATATTTTTTAATACGTGAATCAATATAAACAAAAAATAATTCAGGGTCAAACATCACAATGTACCTGATACTATTCATAAATTTTTACGAAAAACTTTGAAAGTTGACAATTTGCTTGTCAAGAGTCTGTTGAATCTTTCGTTTTTTTTGTACATTAGCTATTTCGTATTGAAAACTTGTAATTTACATGTGAACTAAGGATTTCCCAGGCCGTTTTGGCAGGAGGCATTCGTGTACTTAGAATGAAGCGGGCAGTATTTGCATAGGTGAGGTATTTATGATCATGAATTTGATGACTTATGAGTGATAAAAGCCCTATACTGAAACAAAAATATTTTTTTCAAGTAATAACTCACAATTGTATCTTCTTTTATTTTTTTTTCTCCATTTGAATTTTTTTTTGCGAAAACTTACTAGTAATTTGAAATGTTATTTTATAATTCAATGGAAGTGTTTGAATCATCTGAGAGTGACTGTCTTGCAGAATAATGTTTTGGAAAGAATATTTTTATCTCTGAAAAAAAAATGATTGCTTGGCAAAATCATTTTAGTCTCAGTGTAGGGGAGGACCGGCGAAAATTGTTGCTTAACTTGAGTTTTTTTTCACTGTTTATCCCTTACGAATAAATTTATCAATCGCGATCAATATAGGGTTACGATCACGAAGGGGAAGAATTATTAATATTTGAGAAAAACTCCGGTGTCAATTTTTCTCTATCACTCCTATATTTTTTATCAATATGGTGCTAGACGAAAATGTTAGACGATCCAATTGATTTCGTTTTATAAGAAAAGACTCCAGGATTGTAACCATAAGAAAAACGCAATTTCGAATTTGCAGGATTCATATTATTGCACTAATGTAGCAAATTGCTGTGATTTCTAGACTTATTATTGGATGACTTTATATGAAAATTATTGTTACTTGCCATAAGGATCTGCGACTCATATCCCTGAAAATTGTTGAATACATTAATGTTATCTACAGTAGGCCAGTATTCGAGGGTTTGTAATGATCAGAACTATAGTAATACTTTCGATGAATAAGTGCAATCGTTTGTATGTAAATGATTATTCCATTGAATAAATTTATAATTATTATTAAATTTAAAATGCCACATCGGTTATCTTTGCATAAGTTATGACGATAATAAAAATGTTAAGTAGTATGTTAATAATGATTGTTGTTTAAATGGAATGATGAGCGGTCGTTCTTTTCTACTTCTATTGAAATTCTTCAAGCTATCGAATTCATCAACTTCCTTTACATTCATAATTATCAGATCCATAATGATCCATTGCCACCAGAAACAGATACTTCCGACAATATATGCAGTCCTTCATAACTAAATAATTCCACTGATTGAATTTCTAATCAACAGTGAGAATAAACTACAAAATTTCAGTGATGTTTCCACAAATCATAATTACAATAAAAAATAAACGAAAATGTGGACAGAGATTGTTTATTGTACAACATAAAGAGCATGTCTTCCGTTTCGAATAAAAACGATGATGGCATCTTGACGCGGAACACCTCATTGCATGAAATCACGATCTCGTTATAATAAATGCGCACCGTTGATAGTTACATCTTCTCTGCCACTATTATACACAATAGTCTCTTCAACTGTTTAATAGGCTGGCATCGAGTTAGTGGCGTAGGGCTCTTTTAACACCTAGAGCCCCCCACGAGTAACACATGTACACAATGTCCACAATTTGTGCGTCCATTGGGCATGTACTAGTCCTTCGATATCACGTTATTATTATTCATGATAAAAAAAAATAGACCAAACGAGATTGACGTTTGGTATTAATCAAAGTTAATACCGAGAATAATATCGTGGAGTGTTTGAATGGAAGAGATTGGAAAAAGTTTCCATATTATTTGTGGAAATTTTTGATAAGATAAGGCAAATTGATTGATTAATTCTGTCCTTTCGCGAATGTTTTATCAGTTTTTCGGTAATTATGGCACTGAAGTCTGGGTGACTTGAATGATTTTTTCTTTAGCACTTGAGGATCAATTTTCCGGAGAAATCGACAGATCATCAATGGCAAAAATAGTGCAATTTGTCCCTCATATCGTTCTTGATTTGACAAGTAAATACTGGCCCACCTATACTCTCCGTATTGTTGATCCTTGTCTTTCTGTCATGCTCTTTATCTTAACACCGTGTAATCGCATGCGTTTATACGTGCCCCATTCATGCGTGTACCAAGCGTATAACACGATAGCGATGTGCCGCACCGAAGCACTGGCAACTGTGAATGAAATAGTTAGATCTGTCAGTGCCAACTAACTCTGCCATCGCGTAGCAGACAGTATCTTTAACAACAGAATCTTCCCGTAAATCATTAAAATTGTCAAAATTCATGGCCAAAGCCATTACTGGAGTTTTAACGATGATACTGATTGAAAATATCTGTGATTTGTGAGCGTGAAATATGTTGAGTTTTTTTCAAACACGTAAAATGCCATCAAGAGTTGGAGATAGGACGAACAAGTTTACCATCTCATCTCTGTGTGATTTTTTAGTCAGGTGTGCTATCGGCTGAACCACGGTTAATTAGCGCGGGAACTGTTCTGCGTTCTTGGTGTTGAAATTTTTTTTTAGAAAGAACTTGGGGGGAGAATCGATGCGAAGGAAGACTCACATCCAGTTGAAATCGAAATGCTCTGTTTGGAATTTATCAATGCCGTCGGGAGCTGACTGTTAATCAGCGTAAGTCCACTGAATTGTTTTATTCTACTTTGATTGTTCGCAGAAGTAAAAAGTCCTTTGTCGGATTTCGGTATTCACTGATTTTTGAGTATTTATTTACAATTGCCGTGATTGATATTTGAAATTTATAGGAATTTTCATCGCATTGTGGGTTTGTGGAAATTACTGGGGGTCTACTGTTCATTTTGTTACTCATTCCACATTATGCAATGAATTTGAAAAGTCGTTGAAAAATGAGGCGATTACGTAGGCCTGTCACACAATTTTTGGGAATTATAGAACTAATATTTGACGAGGGAATTGTCTCGTGTATTTTTTAGGGATTATTTCAGTCGTACGGTATCAGTAGCGCAATTCACTCGCTACCAGTGAGAGATTTAGTTTCTTTGACTTGACAAAAATGAAGGGAGATTCAGTCGTCGGGGAGGATGCGAGTGTGTTCATTGTTGGGCTAAACAGGACTATTTAGTGTTAATGAAGTAACTCAAAATTTACTAGACTGAATAATTACTCCAGAGGTTTTCACATCAGTAAACGTAAACATTGTATCTAACGCGTCTTAAGATATAAAAAAATTCAACATTTTCCAATTCACCCGGTGATGAGATAAGTAAAACGTAAGGGATAACTTATTTAAAGGCAATTACTGTTACATTTAAAATATTGAACGTTTAATAATTTCGAGTATTTTTTTTATGTATAAATAATCATGAAGCGTTTATCAATCTTTAACAACGACGTCTTTTATAATTTATCTGGTGATGAGATAAATGATATAGAGGCAATAGCTTTGAAATTTTAATAAATCTAATTGACTCCATAGAACAATTTATTATTTTATTTTATTATTATGCAGTTCTTTCAAAGGCACTAAGATGAGTTTCAAAATGGAGAAGGAGATGTTGAACGCTCATGCCAACAATCGAGGCAGAAGTCGTTCTCTGAGGTGAGTCCACTTCTATTCTATTTCGATGGAAAATTGAGAGTTCACGTTTTAAATCATACTCAGTAAATAAAAATTGGCATTTAATAGTATAATTGGTAACACGTGAAAAGAAATGAGTGAAAAAAACACTTTTTTTACGAGTTGCGAACAAAAGTTTTCATCTCAATGTGTCGAAAAAGTACAAAAGGGCTGAAAAGTTATTGTATTAAATTTAATTAAACTATTATTTCGAAGTCTAAAGATTTTCGAGAGGGTAAGATGACGATTAAAAAATTTGCAATTGAGATTAAAAAAATTCAACGAAAGACCCAAGTTGAGACTTTTGAGAGTCCAAAACTCGACTTTCAAACTCAAACTTTCAAATTTCGCCTCAACGTGAGACACTTGAGAGAGATGTGATCGTCTCAATTCAGATATTAGTGTAGTCTGAGAGGGAAGTAATATCTCATCGGAATTAAACAAACAATAATAGCATGAAGGTGCGAAGAACAGTGGGCGATAGCACCACGTGCTCGAGGAACAAAACGAACCAAGTCGATTGACGGTGGTTCGTCAATGGCCCTGAACATCAGTGACAATGTCAATTAGATGTGGCCGCAAGCCTATCCCGCCGTCACGGAGAGTAACGCACCACTATACAGTTTAAAGGCATTTAACTAATCATCAGTGAGCTGGGTAGTTTCTTTCCCCTCCACTTGGATGCGTTTTTTTCTACCCGTTTGTACATAGATAAAAAATTCCATTTATCCGACCCATTGCTCCCCCCTCAGCTCTGCGGCATTTCCATCGAATTTATATATTGACCATGACGATATATCTATTTGCTTGCGATTTCATTTTATGTATTAGTCACGCAAAGAGGGAAAAAACGAAATTAACATTTTGCCAGTTAAATTAAAAATATCAGAATTATTTAATATTTGCGCTTTGAGAGTCAATTCGTTGGTCTTGATTGAAGATTATTTCTCTCTCGTGATAAATTAGAATTCTCGATGATATTATATCAGTCGTGCATTACCAGATTAATCACTGAGATTTGAATTGATTAAAGTGCTCTATTATATTAGCGATCAGCCTATTTCTTCGTTGAATTTCCATCTGGTTTATAATGACATTTCCATTTCCTCGTTGCATTAATTGAACCCACGAGAAACACCATATCGTGACCTTGCCTAATTTAATACGAATGAGAGTGATAAGTTTGGAAGGAACTCGGTTGGAGATTAAAAATTGTTTCCACTGCGATTTTAAATTTTTAACGAATTGGAGATCTGGAAATGAATTAACTGACAATGATTATTATTCCCTCACGGAAATAATAGAAATTTTCAATAAAATTTCGTAAACCTTCACAGATCACCAGATCGATTCCTCGAATTCTATCGTACCCACATGAGTTCCGAGCAGATAATCAAATCCCTATCAGCCCACAACCTGCTTCCTCTTCCTCAGGAATCTCCAAGTGACTTGTGACTTGATTATTCCCCAAAACCAACATATCGATTGCCACTTCTCGGTGTGTCCCTCCAACCCGCTCATGATCAATGAATGTAGATTAAAATGACGTCGTCACGCGAACTGCAACGATAATTCAAGGCTGAGAATAAAAAAAAATAATAGCAATTGCATTGTACATCAGTAATTAGAGAGAATACCTATGTTTCCTGGTTGATACACACAATGGAAAAAATGAAGAATTCATCGATTATAAACTGTTTATACAATAAAATTCCAAATGCGCACATGATTTACCTGATTTTATTTTTAAATTGTAACAATCATTAACAACATACCAACATATGCTAATGATTTTCTTCAGCGCGTCAATGGATAATCAGTGAAACGAGTTTATTTTCCCATCACCTGTTCTGCGTCGTTCGTTCTAACGTTTT
Source organism: Psyttalia concolor (assembly GCA_030522845.1). NCBI lineage: Eukaryota > Metazoa > Arthropoda > Insecta > Hymenoptera > Braconidae > Psyttalia > Psyttalia concolor. The sequence goes on along the minus strand of JAPYZM010000008.1, from coordinate 78,529 downwards.
CATGAACTCGCATGTTTATCAAAGGGAATGTCGTCTAAAGTGATTATATTAGTTTTCGAAATGATGAAATCAATTTTAATGATGATTTAAAATTATGCAATTTTTTATTGAATTAATTAATTATTTTGAATTTGAAAAAAGTGGAGTTGAAATCCAAGCGAATTTTTCAGCGAGTCCTCGGCATAGGCTGTTGCAATTTTTCCGTCACATGGCAATTCGAAATGGAAATAAAAATAGCATCCCCCCAGTTGAGTACCAATAAAACTCGCAATTTTGGCCCTAACATAAGATAACACAGAGACATCAGCTGACGACCGCGTTGACGTTGAAAAATTAGAACGAAATCCAAACGTTTAACCGGGTAATCAGAAAAGTGGGCCTCCATGGATGTGACCTAGTCCAGAAGTTACCAGAATACAAATTGCCCCTGCTACTACTAACCACCAGCCACCGACTGAACTTAATATCAACTTGTCACAACTAACACAATCGGCACATAAGCGCTGATACGCTAGTCCATTTGATTCTACATTAGCAGATGAAGCTCATTCAGTAAAAAATATCCGCGTTTATTATTTAATGTTATCACTGGGACTGAACATTTTCGGTTGAACCGGATGTGAAAAGTTAACAGCCGGAGATGGCTATTTAGGCTGACGAACACACCGATTGTTCATTCTTGTTGCGAAATTCGTACTTTGACGGGGAAAAAAGTACATTCAGTGCGACAATCTATGATCGATACAAGTTCATTGTCAAATGGCTGCAGGATGATGAATTTATGATCGGTGATTTTTCTCTTAAAAATAAGAATTGTTTGTATTGTTTAGGCATTATTAATATTATAAAATGGAAAATTTATCCACTGACTCACATTTTTTCACATTAAACTTCCGGAAGCATAATTTGTCTCTTCCCTTCCCTGAATTGTTCAGTAATTTATCGTGATTTTTGCTCCACGTGTGCATCCAACAAAATGCGAAGTAATTTCACACATCATTTCATTTTCTCGGAACTGATGTAGCAAATGTGAGTATGTAGCATGGAATGTTAAGCCGATGGAGTGATTTATTTATTACCAATAAAGTGCTTTTAATGAAATAATTCCCTGGAGAATGAAGTAAAAATGATAAAGTCTTATAAACCCCAAGATTTGCCCTGAGCGTGGCTCTCTACAATTACCGGGATTCCGTAGTTGTTCGCATTTTTTTTAATAAAAAATGTAATAATAATTTCATATGTCATAAAATTTTCTTGCAACCCCCGCTGCATTGAGGCAGATCAGAATGAAATCATTCCCTTTGACTAAACAGCGAAATCAAGAATTCAGACGTCATATCACTCACCCACCCGTGCACGTGTCGACGCACCGGGTAGGTAAATGTCAACTCCCCCGCGGGCTGCAACAATGTTTGCAACCGCGCACCGACATACGCCAGACCGGTCTCGATGTTTCGTTGACACCCTCAGATACCGAAAAAATCAGGGGAAAATCCAGCAAGACTGGTAACTGAGCCACTGGAGCCATTCACGTACGTCGCATCCTGTAATCGATAAGTACGCGCCGGCCTACAACGAGTCCTCCATCATGACGTCATGACTATGTTGACGGTACACTTGGGGGTGCTCTTTCAACTCGTCTATTCTCGTCTGGTTTGTCAGTCGCGATGTAACCGTATCATGATACGGCCCCTCGAGAGGCCTGCGAGAAGAACAACTCGATGTTTGATACTCGAGTGCTGTCATCAGCGATCCTCGCCAAAATCTTCCGGAGATAAATTGAATCTTCAGTTTTCTTCTTCAATTCTCGCCTCTTCATTCTGATCCTCAGGATCGACAGATTCTTCACTCCGTGAGGTGAGAGCTTCTTCCACTTGCGAGGAGAAAAACAAATCAACGAATTGTTGTGAGAAACGTGTCTTTAACTAGTTCCCAACAAGTCATAAATTTCATTGTTAACCGGGAAATAATGCAAAATTCACGTTTACCAATTTTGTTCTTTTCGTTGATTTTCTTTTCTTCTGAATATGCAAGAGCATCCTTAGAGGACTCGATATCTGCTAATTTTTAGTAAAAAAAAACAATGAGATTGCTAGACCGACAGAACCACCTACTGAAAAATCATGAGGCAATAATGAATTCTCTGATCAAGTGATTGCAATAAGTCGTGCAACTACCACGTGCCGAAGCTCCACATGGTCAGTAATTCAAGTAGCGCCAATCTGACTATTCATGTGTGCAGTAATACCACAAGTTGTACCTTGACTTCATAGAAGGGGTAAAAATAGACGAGAGAATCGAATTTTTGCCCTCAGCAATCGAGGTCGCGTGTATCATAAAAGAGTGGAGGATTGAATTTCCAAGTGATAAAGATGACGGAGAAGAGTTTTTATTTTCAAGGATGTGGCACTGATTTCAGCGATTCATTTCTGCGCTATTAGGACAAAATAATCATGAACAGTAGTGTACTCATTTTCAGAACAGCAAGACTGAATGCAATTGAAGGGGAAGAAAATCTTGAGGATGGAAAATATTTTTTTTTTGCAATTTTTCAAAGACAAGGGAGGGTGAGGAGATTTACAACGCGACAGCAATCAGCAGAGATACAGAAATTCCTCCGATCTCACGAGAGTACTCTTGTGTATTTGCATTGTTGTACGATACAAATATGATGATCGTAGCATGTAACTCACACGGATGTACTCCTTATCGTTTCTATTGGTAAAAGTGCAATTGTTTTATACTCGGCGGCTCGAAGATTGACGGGAGAGTCAGTGCATAAGATGCTGGAGGGCCAAGTCAATCAGACGCCGAAAAGTTTGAAAGTCCATTATCGAAAGAGTCTCCAGGATGAAGTCCTGTACATCGGCAATTCCGTTAAATTCGACGAGTACGATAATGAGTTTGTGAATGACGTATGATTAATGTGACAATAATAGAGAGTTTGCTTTGTTTGTTGGCAGTGGACCATGTAAGGAGCCTCTGTTACCGAGTAAACGCAACTCGTATAGGATGACGCCGACCGGTAACCGTTCACGCACTGTCTCAGAAACAAATACGGCGGCTGGACTGACAGCACCACTGACTGGTGATGATTGTCAGGAGGTGACGATACTCGATGAGAATGGTGATGGGGGACGTCTGCCGGACGTCGTCGCCGAGAGCAGGCTCTGCGGCGGTGGCAATGATGAACCCATTGAATCCTATCTCGCTATTACAATTCAAGTATTTATTCCATTTCTTGTCGCTGGACTTGGAATGGTCGGAGCTGGTCTCGTCTTAGATATTGTTCAGGTAAATTTGTAGATGATTTTGTTTTTTTTTTTTCGTGAAAAACTTGATGCTGTTTTTAAGATATACGTTCGTCAGTTATTAATTTTTTTGAGAATTCTGGTCTAAGGAAAAATTGCCATTTTTTTAATAGAGTAACACAAAAAAAAATTCATAGAACTGTCTGGGTAAAGTACTGGGTTTTTCAATTCAATGCTTTTACACGTGAAATTGCCTCCTTTATACATATTTCCAATTTCTCACGACATTGACGATTCTAGCATTGGGTAGTCTTCGAAAAAGTCAGTGAATTGATGATTCTGGTACCGGCACTGTTAGGATTGAAAGGAAATCTAGAGATGACTCTGGCCTCCCGCCTATCCACCCAAGCCAATCTCGGTAATATGGATGCACCCAAGCAACAGTGGTACATGATCGTCGGAAATTTAGTACTAATTCAGGTGAACTACTGTCGTCACAGTTGCCAGATTATTTTAAAAACGTATAAATCCAAATGTCTCCCATTTCAGAAGTTTCCATTTGGACTGATACATCCTTATCATCGGCGCCACGATTTTATTTCATTATGTATTCACGGTCTGTGACGTTCACGCGACCTTCATTATGTTTGCCATCATCTCTGACTCGTGCGTTAAACACATTGACACCATGTTTTTCACTAATCCTTTTAAACCTACCCTGATAAATATAATTCTCGTAAACTGTTAGAAAATTACTCTTGAAATTTTAAGTGAGACTTGAATTTTTTTGGATATTCCTTCACTGGCGTTTCTTCATTAATTTAATCCAGTTAATTTCTTGCTATCTACTTGACACTATTTCATTTCTCTGAATAGTCAATTCAATGAAAATCTAGTTTCTCAAATTTTCAGGATGAATGAGAACTTTCATTTTTAATTCAAATTCCAACTCGGAAACATTAGCAATTCATTCGACAATGTAATTGAAATTTCAAGAAATTTCTAACTGTGTGGCCTCGCACGACTGCATGTTCTTTAATAATTATTTAATACTTGAACTCCATTGGTCGCAGTGAGTTTACAAACAATGGCCATGAAAAATCTCTAAAAAATCAATTTCTAAGGTTTCTGGCGATTTGAAGTTAAATTATGATTTTTTAAAGATTTGTATAGAGGTTGAAGTAATATTCGCGGCGATTGTAGAAAATGCGAGACGACCAGCGGAGTAATACACTAGTTGCTCCAAAGAAGTCTCAGTCTCGAAAGTACAAAACTTCCTAATGATTGCAGTGCCAAGCAATCGTAGTTGGATTCTTAGGATCAGTGGTAGCGATTGTGATGGGAGCCTTCAGGAATGGCACAGTCTCGCTGGACCACACTTATCTCCTCTGTGCAAGCAGTCTCGTAACGGCGTCCCTCGCGTCATTTGTACTCGGATTAATAACAGCTGGAGTCATCGTGTTCTCCAGACACTGTCACATTAATCCTGATAATGTGGCTACTCCCATTGCTGCGAGTCTTGGGGATATCACATCTCTGGCTCTGCTCTCCTGGATCTCCACGATCCTCTACGAGGCAATTGACAAGCAAGATTGGCTCGCACCCCTCATTATCGCGTGTTATATTCTTATCACTCCACTGTGGGTGTGGATTGCCAAACGGAATAAATACACTAACGATGTGCTTTACTCTGGATGGACGCCGGTTATGGTTGCCATGCTCATCAGCAGGTGAATAAAATCATATTAATTAAGAGTGTAGTAATACATTGGCTAACAACATTGTTTATTTGAGATAATTATGACTCAAGTATTGCAAGTGTACTAAAAAATAAATAACTTGTTTCCGGGATATCGCGTAAATTAATGGTATCAACTCAGAAGCTCTCCAAGTATCATGTTTATAAATTAACTCTTTGTATTGAGATATTTCATGCAAAAATCTAATTTTTTGTTTTTACTTTTGCTGACAAGTCACTGCTTCCCACGATTACTAAAATGCAGATGTAATTTTTAAAAGATTTAAATCTCCTTCCACTCAATTATAAACCCCAATTATTTTCAGTTGCGGTGGATTGATTCTAGAATTCATGGTCTCTCGTTTCGAGAACCTCACAGTATTTCAACCGGTAATTAACGGAGTCGGCGGTAACTTGGTTGCAGTGCAAGCAAGTAGAATATCAACAGCCCTCCACAAACAGGCAGATCTGGGAACTCTCCTAATCCCCCCAGGCCACACCCACCCAGTAATCTTCATCACTCCAATCGCGAATTTCTTCGGAAAAGGTGATACAACGCAGTTGCATTTCCCTGATCTCCCCCAATAACAAATATTTGTCGTTTAGGTTTGCACGCGCGGACGACTCGGGTTTTGATGGCCATGGTCATCCCCGGCCACATAATTTTCATCTACATGATCAAATACATGAAGGACGGTGACACATCACTCACACCGCTATTCGTCTTCGTTTATCTGTGTGCTGCATTGCTCCAGGTTGCAGCACTACTCTACATTGCCTACATAATGATTCACTGGATGTGGAAGAGGAGAATCGATCCGGATAACTCAGCAATTCCATACCTAACTGCCATGGGAGATCTCCTAGGAATTAGTTTGCTTGCAATAGCTTTCCAATTTTTGCATCTAGTTGGCGATCAAGAGTATGACGACGAAACTTTGAAGCCTTAGAGACTAGTACCAACAATTTCCTCGATATTTGAAGACAATGAGGAGCATGAAGCGGCTGGTTGCATGAATAATCAACGCATGACAAAATCAACACAAAAATTAATGATATTATTTACCAAACAACATGAGGGATTTTTAATGCTCGAATCAGTTTTCTGGAACTTGGAATATTTAATAATGTATACTTTAATTTTTTATTCAATTTCTTGCAATCGAAACTTTTCAATTCATCTTATTCGGTTTTTCATTAAAAAATAAATCAACATCATAGGAAGTATTTCTGTGTTGAAATGACTGTGTGTTGAATACTCATGCTACCAAGAGAACACAATCATTCCGGATTTCCGGCGGTCATCAGGAACGATGACAACAGATTCTAATAATCCTCGGCTATCAACGTGGCAACATGTGAGAAATGCAACGAACGAACAAAACCCACTTAGCAGTTCAATGCAATTACGGTTAATGAATGTTGTCTTAAAAGTGGTTAACTAGCTGGAAAGTTTCAATGGAGCTAACGTGTCTTGTCATAGTTGCCTTTGTACCGACAATTCAGATGAGTGGAAATCTTAGTAAAACGGCCTTCGATATTTTTTAGAGGATTTGTCCATCGAAATCGTCTCCCCAATTTTTAAAAAATCCCCCTCTATTTTTCATAACAGTATCTATTCACATAAGAAAAAATTGTACAGAAAGTTTCTGTATGGATTGCCCGTAGAATTATTTTTCACCCATTCCTCAGTATTCTCATGTCGAAAATTCTGATTTTTCTGTTCGAAAAGTTTAATTCCACGACAAATGGTTTGTCCTACGGTAATGTATTGAATTTATGCTATGAAATCCCGAATTTCATGCGCGATAAAATCCGTATAATATAACTAGAATGATTTTATAAGAAATCCTCACAGAAACTTTATAAAATTTTTTCCTGGTGTTGAAATAAGCAGAACCCCGAAAATGTCATGTGCAACGTATAATATCGAATAGTAAGATCTCATTGAGACTAGTCTCGATGTATAAGTTTATCCCTATATGAATGGAAATCGCCAATTTTTATGATAATGCAAGGATAGAATCACTCAGGCATTCTAGTGGAACGTGCAATGATGAAAATTTCATTTATACCCTCGAGAGAGAGATTAGATCTCCAAGTGATGTAGATCACAACATTGTATAGAAGTGTTACTTTAAGTATTAATTTGTTTAAAAGAAAAAAAATCAATGTACATATTATACATACACCCGAATGTCATGATCCTCGTGGGAGGACTTGTATTTATGAAAGAAGAGAATGTAACATTGAAAAATGCCATTCATCGCAGGATTTGACGATTGACTTTGATAAATGCAGCTCTCAGTATTAAATAATATTTTGTATAACTTCACGATTAATAAATGGCCAAGGCGTGGTTTGAAGAATACCAAGGAGCTATCTGTGCATTTCCAAAACAGTCGAATTGAAAAAAAAAATGTCAATAATCCGCATCGTCGGAAGTACTTCCTATCGAGTTCGACGGCGGAGACTTTAGATTAGAACATCAGTGTAATAAAAAATCAAGATCAAACGAATGTACATTTGTCGTTGGACGAAAAATACATTATATTTTTCAATCCAGAGATAATTTAAAATAAATCATCAATTTATGCGGCACTATACAAAATAGTAGAAGTCATCTGAGTAATAACAGCTTGACTTGATGACGTTGCTTTGTGCAAAGAGGACAAAGTATCAAAACCTAATTTTGATAACATGTAAATGATTTTCTCATGTGTACAAAAGATAAATAAATGATGAATATCATTGTTCTAATAACGTTTAATCAATATGAATATAAATAGCCAATGAAGTACAAAAATAGTAATTGGAGTGAATGATAATGATGAAGGTGTTTTAAATTTCATCAACAATATTCATCGAAGTAAACTGATAATGTTTGTGTATTTAAGTATAAACAAGAATAATTCTGCATTGTTGCATTCCCTTTGGTTCCTCATAATATTACGTATATTACACATTTATACAGTGAGTTGGTGATATCGGCATACTTGGACGTCCAATTTTAGTCCACGAAATGACCTATTGTACGGAGTAACAGTTTTTAATATTTTTTTATCGGTCATGAAGTCAGAAACAAATTGGTCAATGGACTTTACCAATTATTGTAGTTCATTAACAATTTAATTGATTATTGACATTGTAGAAGAGGTGAAGTGTTCATTTTTTTCCTTCTGCACCTATATCGTTCACTAAATATGAGGATTTCATATGTCATAAACAAGGTCTCATCGAATATTAAAAAAAAAAAATTTGATTATTGACAATAGGTCATTTCACGAAGAAAGTATTGTGAGTGTTCAAATATTCCGTAATGTCGTCGGCAGTACAACAGTACAGATTTCAATTCAATATACATCGATATTAACGAAAACTGATGAATGATTCCAGTGTTAATCGAGGATAATCCTTCACTCACTGAAGTTTGGCTTCCTCTTTGACTTTCCAGTGTATCAGTTCCATGCAAGCGACAGCATCCTCGTTACTATCATGACCTCCGACTTTAAACGAGGCGTGAAATAGCATCAATTTAGATAATGGTTCAACAATATAGATATGAAAACCCTTTACACTATCCTCTTCATTACATCATGATACTCACCATCGTTTTGAATGATTTTACGTAGATACTCGGAGCACAAATTTCTCAGGGCACGTTTGTGGGGTGGTCCATTTTTATGGGGAAACATTATACTAGTATCCACAACAGTATTATGAATGAGCTTCAGAGCTTTGAAATCACTCTCCAAACTGTGACCCACTAATATCGTGTGATCTGAAAACATTGTTAACAGAGTTGCCTGAACATCCAGCAGACTTGTCGTTACTCCCGCCATATTCTCCTCAGTAATTCCGGAAAACCTGCAATTGCCGAAATTAAAAACGAGACAATAATTGATTTAAGGCAAAACAAATTGCTTATCAATCTATAAATGTGTCTTGCTGGGCTGGGACAACCATAACACTATAAAACGCAGTTATTCCGTCAGCGTTCCCTACTTTATAAAAAATTTGGAAATTTTTCGGACAAGTCTGAATGTTTCTGGTGTATCCTCCATTCATCTCCCCCCTTGCCAGCACTCCTTCCAAAGAAAAAGCAGGAGACTCGTGATGAGCAAGACCACAATTAAAAATAATTCCCCATAAATAATCAATAACCACTTACCTTGTATTATAATCAATAATCGGATTATCCGGTTTAACAAGTGTCTCATAAACAACATTGCAATCCTCATTAATAACCGTAACCCTCGTCAATTCCAGCCCCTGTGTTGTGTACGTCATTTCACAGTCGAGAGCATAGACTCCCTGTTCCTCGGGTTCTATACGCCCATCCTTAGGTAACGTACAAACATAACCCCTCAGATTCTCATAATCAACATAATCCCAAACATGATTCTTAGCATCAGAGCATCCACCGGCTGATCCATACTGCTGACAACAGCTGTATTTCCCTTCCCCCCTGATGGTGAATTTACGACCCCAGTGAAAAATACAATTCTGCTCCTTAACTGGGAAGCCCCTTTTGTCCACCATGTAGGCTTGCCCACACCGAATGCAGAATCTCTCATTAGGCACTTTAGAAAGCAACGGCTGACTTCTCGTTGCATAGTACTTAGCCCTCCCCTTTGGCCCATCAGGATGAACTCGTGGGAATCCATTCTCTCGCAATTGCTCGTCACTCATGATCCATTTTTTCAGCATACAGTAGAGAGCTGGGCCCTTGAAGTCTGTCGCTGCTTTCTTCACCTTGACAACACTCCAAGAGCCCTTGGTTTTGCCAGCAAGAACGACATCGTGCGATAACATTCCACTTGCTGATGGCGCTGATCCATCTGTCCCACTCTGATCCACTTCTTTTCTGAGTCTGTTAACAGCTAGTATGCACGAATTTTTGTACACTGACAGGGCTTTGCAACGCTCGTGACACGCAAGCTCTTCACGCAGTGCACGTTGTGCAGCGTCATCACCGTTGGTGTATATTTGTACACAAATGTCGTGCATCAGGTTAACGTAATACTGACGAACATTTATAGCGAACTTCTGAGTTGCCACTTGAAGCGGCTCTGGGTGAACCAGTGTCGGTACCTGGAAATGCATAACAACATCAATTGTTATCATGTTTGTTTTTTTTTATGTTTCAGTAGGAGCTTTGTTGAGGTGATTTTGTCGGTAGATGGGAAGCACTTCTTTGTGTAAACTCATCACAATTGATTGCCGAGTGTGTCAATGGTTATTGAAAGTACAATAAATACATTGGCGAATGAATATTTAAGTGAAATTTGGTTGCAGAGGATAAACACAGTTCCACAAAAAAATTCTAATTTATGGTCTAGTTATTTGTGGAATATTCTATAAAAACTACTGCAACTATGATGGAAATTCATTAAAATTTTGGAATTTCATAGAAACGAATGGCTTTGGAAAATTATCATCATTAAATTTTTTTTCGCTAATATTCCCTTGATTCTTTCATGATTTTGTGGTAATAATTTAAAAAGATGAAAAGAAACATTCGATTTTGCTCCTCAACAAATGTGTTATAATAAACTAATCCTGAAGGTGACCTACATACGGATTGAAATATTGTCTCTTTGATAAACCAAGTTTAAACCTTGTCCCTCGTCTGCACTTACTGTAAGACCAATTATTCCCCACCCAATCCAAACATTTATAATATTTAATCAGATGTCAGCAAAAAAAAAGTAACAACCAACTCCTCAAAATCACTGCTCGGAATAAATATTTTAAAATATTACCCAACAAATATTTGAAAATATTGCTCACTTTTTGCGGTACGTGGGCGATACGTGGATTGCCTTTTGCCGTCTGCGCAATGGTCTTTGATTCCACTGGTTTCGATGTGGCATCAACTACTTTCTTTTTCGACAGTGCCAGTGACATTGCGTAAGGTACATGTGATATCCGCACACGGCCTAAAAAATTATGGAAATTATAGTCAGTCCAATTGGAGTTTGAATGTGGAAATAAGTGTTCTTACCATTTCCATTGACCTGAGGCTCACTAGGTACTGTTTTCAAGCTGCCAATATTTTGATTTTTCATTTCAATTTTATGCTCACTGACACCCCCCTCAGGACTCATTTGCTTGGAGGCCTTCTCAGCAGCTTTGTCAGCAGCAGCCTCCCTCATCATTCTCCAACGATCGTACATCTTTTGCTGGGGATTGGGTGCCTTTTTCAGAGGCTGAGTGGGTCCAGCGTTACGAACTACAGAGTGTTCTGCTGACGGATGTGCGACACGTTTTTTCCCTACTTCCTCCACTGCTTCATCCGGTTTTGTCATTTGTTTTGTAATAATACTTTTAGGAGCCTCAGTAACCTGATACTCTTGGAAGATCTTGAGACACTCCTCTTCAACATCGTGCTCTGATTCTGAAGACTGTAGGAGTTCCTCACCGATGAAATTATCGACAGCTCCATTAGACAAGTCATGGTCCGACTGATCCTTCTCCTGATTTGATTCTTTCGATATTCCCTTCGATTCTTTGGACTTGTGACTTGAGCTCGACCTTCGCCTCTCAGAAGACCTCGAGGACGATTTATCAGTTGATTTAGAATGCGACGAACTCGAGGACTTCTTCTTGTCATGTCGACTACTCGACTTGTGATGATTATTTTCTTTGGAAGTGGAGGATTTGTCAGCATGAGAACTCGACTTCTCTGACTTATCCCTAGCACTGTGAGAGCTACTTTTACTGCTATGAGTTTTGCTCTCTCTATGTCTACTTGACGACGATCTGTGAGAATCAGAGCTCCTCTTGTGATCCTTCGAGTCCCTCCTACTGTGAGAGCTCTTCTTATCTTTATCGCTGGAGGAGCTCTTCCTTCGGTGACTGCTCGTGGACTTTTTCTCCGACGAATTTTCCTTGTTCGAGTGCTCTTTTAATTTCTGACCCTCACTGTGCCTCGACGACTCCGAACTGACAGAGCATCTTCTCGACTCATCACCATTATCCGATTTCACGTTCTTATCTTTAGTGTGACTTGGAACTAGAGAAATTTCATCACTTCTATTGCTACTGATCATATCATCGGCCTCAACATTATCATCTTTTTCCTCATTTTCCACTTGCTCCAACTCGTCAGTGACCATCGCCTCTTCGGCAGTATGTCCCTCATTTTTTTGTACTTCCTCAGGGAAATCCATAGCCTCTTCATCCGAAAATTTGCCATAAATGTTGTAGGTATCCTGTGAGCTACTCTCGTAGCTATTCAAACTCTTCGTGTTCCCGATAATAATATCATCTAGGAGGTTGAACTCTGGATCAAAAGAATCGCGGCTCATTTCGTCTAGCTGCTGTACAGATTGGAGAGGGGCTTTAACTTTCCTGGGGACATACTCCTCTCGACGTTTCTTGGACTTGGGGTAATACGCCTCCTTCCTCTTAGAGTAATCACTGGAATTACTGTCATCTGACTTGGAAGTGGGAACGTAATTGAGCCCCTCACCAGAATCCTTATCATGAATAATAGCAGTGGGTTTATAAGTTATCTCACTAATTCTTTTCTGATCGTTTTTTATGGAATCTGGTAAGGCACTGAGCCAGGGTTTAGCCGATTCTTCGGTGGATTTTCTCTTGACCGAAACTTTACTCTCCCTCATTGGATTGTAAACGGGTACGGCAATATGTCGTTTTCGGAGCTCTGCTATAGGTGTTGGGTTATATACACAGGGAGGTTTTGTTATAGATTGGGGGACACCACTGTGTTTACCAATGGCTGGCGCCAATGTTGGCTTGAGACCCTCGACTACTTTGGAAACAATGTCTTTGGAGACGGTTTCGGTATCGGTCACCCCCTGATCAGCGAGAACTTTGCTAACAGCATCAGAAACTAATTGCTGTATCATCTCGGGATTTGGAGGCTGTGCCAAGGGGGTGGTTTCAGTCTTCTCACCCACCTCGATTGGTTCGGTTTTCTGGGGCTCATGGATTGTTGTGTAACCGAGAATCGAGGGGGCTGGATTCGAAACATCATCTGAAATTCGCCATTATCTTGATGTTTTGGTAATCTCGAATGATCAAGAATGTTGGAGAATGGAAACACAGCAATAATGACCATTGAATTTGCTCAATTGATCTAACAAGTGGACAAAGGTTTTGTTTCTACTTTAGGATTCCTGAGAGTGAGGTAGTCAATTTAATGAAATAAATGAGGAAAGGTAAGTCGGTGGGTCAAATTAATGAAAGGAAATCCATAACTCGATTGAAACAAATCCACTGGAGTTTCTACTTTTAGTTGACTGCATTAACATAATTTTTTTTATCAATTATCATTTGTTGTTGTCAAAGCATGAATTAGACAAGTAACGTTCCTCTTTGACAATAGCTTGAGGCATTTAACTAAGCTTGAAAAGGGTTAATCCAACCAAAAGTAATGAAAACCTAATGAGTTAACCTCGTCGAGTCTATTTGATAACATTACAAGAGCATTAGCCAGGCTTATATAATCCTTTCAAATTGGTTTATTGATTTTTCAAGCATACTATGATCTCCATTTTGACTCAACTTGCTATTTATGTTTATCTTATTATGTCAATCAATTTAGAATACTAATTGAGATTATCTGAAAGCCTGTAAAATTATATTAACTGATTGTTAAGCCGTGAACATATACTGCAATTCTGATTTTTTTTGGACTTTGTAAAGCATCCAAATATAATAATAAATAATAAAACTATTGATCCATTTAATGATAAAAAAGTGATTGTACTGATACTGGTTTCTATTGGCTCCACTGATATAATTTTTTTCAATTTCCTAAGTTTGATTGGTTTTCGAAGCTTAATGACGCTTCAATAACGAACTAAATATTTAAAACCGATAATAAATTGTCATTTGTTCACTAAATTGAAAAGTACACTATGATTCACATCCTAAATTAAATGACACGATGTTTTGTTGTTTTTAAAGGGACAAGAGTGAAGAGTGAAGAATGGAGAATGGAAATTAAACAATTACCTCTCCGCAGGTGTTTGAAGTGGCAATAGGGCCTCTCACAGGAACCACTGTCATAAAATGGACAGTTTATTGATTTGAAGTAGCCCGTCGATGGAAGCATAACTATTTCATTGTGTTAATTCTCCTCTTTGTCAATTTCATCATTTCAAAGCGTCACAGAGTTATTATTCTATTCCTCAATGGTTCGGAAATCGTTAGACACACTTTCGATAACGTCAGGAACGATTCAGGAGATTTATCGGTTAAATCTCTTACGGTTTTAGGGATGATGAGAAGTAAATAATGTTTTTTTTTATTTAGAAAATAATGCAGGGGAATTGATAGTTGTGGAGAATATTCGAGAGGTCCATAACTGTGAGGTTACGCTTTACATTGAGTGTTGACGCATCTATAGGGCAAGCCAAAGAGGATACACCAAAGTAGAGACACAATTCTCCGGGTGTTTGGACGACGCCAGCCTCGGTTAGTGTGACCCCCACCACAGTATGGCGCCACCAGTGATTGGGAGGCTTACATGGGACTTCTCTGTTGATAAACAATTATCAATGCAGGGATCCCGGGTATAGGAAGATCATTTCAAGGGGGAACCTGATACTCTTGTTTTCGTTTTTCAGGTGATTATCACACCGAAAGCCGAAGAAGGCATACAGTGACATGGAAAAAATAAATAAATAAATAAAAATGTCACTAATCAGGCTGTATGAATCACGGAAGATGTCACATAATCTCCGGTACTTTTCACAGGACTTCTACGCACAATGTGCCTAGAATTGTTCAATTTACACGACCAGGAATTGATTCATTTGAATTCAATGACTTTATTGATCTTATTAAATTATAAATTCACTATTCACTGAATTCATAAGCTCTACAATGAACGATAAATAAAATTATAGTGAAGAGGCGAGAGTAGCGTTCACAGAGATGAAATTCATACACAATTTTCCTGATGAAAATTGTCAAGTCAATAATGTAAATTTCATTTCGCTCGCAAGTATTTACATCATGTGGACGATTTCTTCTTACTCTTTAAATACAACAAGCCTCACGCATTAAATATTATTTATTTATATAACTTTAAAGCTTTCCTTTTTTTTATTTCATGGATTGTTACGAGTGAGAATGACTTGAAACAAAAACAATCAACGAATGTTGTAAAACTAAGCAATATAAAGTAACTATACTCCAGTCCACTCGATCAAACTGAAAGCCTTATATACCTTAAAATCAATCAACAGCATTTACAGAGAATTCTCTTGGCAAATAATTTTTCCTTCTTGTCGTTAGAAAAGGTACTTGTCGATCAATTTTCGTCGCGACGAATTAAAAAAATATCGGCACACAATAAGTTGTTCACTACAATTTTTATAATCTTAATTATGCATAAAAACGTGCTCACGAAATCCTTAACTAAATAGTATTAATTAATTAATTGCAAGGCTTCATTAATCGCGTGATCACTTCAAGTGAAAGAGTAAAAATTTATTCTTCACTTGATTTAATCGGTTTTTAAATAAAACTGCAACTTTAATTTGTCGTTCTATTGAATCACAATGATGAATATCATGTTGGGATGATTCTCAATAATGAAAACAGTCATATGTTGTCTCAAAAAAACAGTCAATCGAGTACAAAAACACTTGTAGCCTTGAATGATTGAAATGAGCAATGAAATATAAATTCGTATAAGTGAATTGTCCACTTCTCACGAATAAAAAATTGCACCGAGATGCTCCTATGGCACATTTGTATGATCAATCGACGATTATGATTTCAATACACCTAATCAGTGGATAATATATTTTCGTTTTATGGAAACTTCCAATACGAATGAAATAATTAATTAACACTAGTATAACTTGAAAATTCATTCTAAAATTGTGAGCAAAAGAGAGCTTCAAATTCATATTCATCACTTGATAAAAAAGGTCTTTTCTCTAGCAGAACTCAATCCCCATTTGTCCATGAATTATCAGTGCAGTTTTTCTCATTTGTTTTTCATCTAATTTACCTAAATTATCGATGGTTCCATCTCCGCGTGAAAATAACCGGGCGAGGTAACTAAACGAGCCATTTCAACGTATCATTCTACAAAACACAACGTTCAATTTGTTCTTTGGCAACTTCACAGCAGCATGAACTTCCAACTTTTCAATTTTAAAGCTCAAATTACAAGCACTTTATTCATTGGATGACGCAATTTTTGTTTCGCTGAGCTAGTCCGGCCCGAGACAGGTCTCTCTCAATTTCATCATCATCTTCAATCCTGCAAAAAATGACAGAATTGGACCACTTTAGGATTTAATTGATAAATTTAAATTACTCAATTCAGAAATGTCTGAATTCTTTTTTTATTGTTAATTTATTTTCAAAAAGGATGGCTTGAGAAGAAATTTGCCACAACTATAACAAAATTAAACATTTTTCAACAACATATATTATACTATATTACTTCGGAGAAACATTCATTATCAAAATGACTCAATTTTGTAAAACTATAACTAAATGAGGCATTTATCTAGAAACGAGTAAATTGATAAGATATCAAGAAGTGGTTTTCCAGCTGGCAGAATGACCACCAGAAAAACAGACATTTGTTCACTCATTATAAAGATAAATCCACAATCAACAAACATAGAAATATAACTTGTCAATCATCAACTTACGCTCTTTCTTGTGTATCCAAATGATGAACGAGTTCATCTCTCTTATTAACAATGGAAACCAGCTCCTCCAGAAGTAAATTCTCTCGGACCTTTTGTTCAGTAGTCTTTTGCCACTCCTCAACAGCAAGAATGCTCCTCAGCTCCCTGTTGAGTAATTCAAATCGCCTCTCCAGATCGTCCTCCTTCTCCAGAATATTTAACTGCATCTGTCTCCTCAAGAGTGCATTTTTCTTATTAACGAGCGTAAACCAGAGGGACATAAGTCGTTCAGTGTCTTCTTCATTATCACTCTCCATGGCCGCCCGTAATTGTTTCTCGAGTTTCGCCGCTTGTACATCAATCTGACTCTGCTCCCTCTCCAGGGCTTCCAATTCATTCTGAATATAAGAAGTCATGTCCTTCCCTAAACCTCTGATTGTATGGGGACTTCTCTCCGGGCTTTTCTCCGGAGAAATTCTTTCCAGGATTTTCGAGAACGAGTACAACGGAGAATTTGTTTTCTTATCGACATCCACTGCACTGGCATTAGCCAGGACATTTCCATTGTGCTCAGACTTCATACTCAGACGGTCTCCAGGTGTCGATGGTGTCATACTTCTCCTTGGACTATTATTCTGATCATCAATAGACCGTCTGTCGCCACTGTTGTCATCCACCAACTGACTCGGTGTTACAACAACCCCCATCCTAGCTTCTGCTATAAGTCTGCGGGCCCTTTCTCGCAACTGTGTCTGCCTGTCCTCATCATTCTGTGCCTCCACTGGACTGCAGACTGGTGACGATACATTTGACGTTTTCGTCTGGCTCCTCGCTTGCTCCAGGAGTTGTCTCGCACGTTCACGGAGCTCGTCGTGCCTGGTCACCAGAGGATGCTGAGAACGAGAGTCTCCGTGCGACGGTGAGACTGTTACCCGGCCTTCGGAGCTCGCCCGCATGCCACGATCAATAAATTCATCTCTGGGAGACATGGATGACTTCCCCATAGAAATACTCTGTGACAATTTATCATCGACCACCTGGATATTCTCGTCCTCATCATCAGATCCAAAGGGATCAGTCAATTGCCTCCTAGTCATGAGAATGGGTCGATGTTGAGGCGCATTCAGTGATCGAGGTGGAGACTTGCTCTTCTCTCTCGTTGAGTACTTCTCCTTCGAGGGAGACAGAACTTTGCCAAGGATACTCTTTGAACTCGCTAAAATGATATCCTTGACGTCCTTAACACTCGTCGGCGACTTGTCCTTCCCCAGTTCATGGTCCTGGCTGTCTGCACTCAGACTCAAGTGCAATTTATGCTTCAGAGAATCAGCACAAGACTCGTCTTTCTTATAATCGAAGGGATTTGACCTTCTGTTACTGTCTACCCTGTGCCCCATTTGCTCTTTCTTCCTCATATTTATAATTTCTTGGCCAAATAATTGCACACTGACATCTGAGTTGTTGTCAGTATTGAATCTACCGATCATGTAGGATGATTCGTCTGTTGTTTTACCGATTTGATGTACCTCCAACTCATGGCCAGTGAAGTGAGCCCTCAATTGATATAAATACGTCATAACCGCGAGTTTGTCCGGCACTGTTAATATATCCATATCGGCTGGTTCAATTACCCGGGGTATGCCAAGAGCCTCTCCAGCGTCGAAAGCCCTCTTGCAATTTCCTTTCACGTCGTGAGGCAGGAGTGACTCGATATCGATGAGATCGGGCCTGAAATGGTGTACTATAGCGCAAAAAGCCATTCCATTTCGCCAGGAGGTCGTCAGATTGGTGACCCTCACGCCAGGGTAATTTCTAGTTACGTCCTTGCACCACTCGAGGAGATCCTGACCAGGTGTTATCTCGCGCAATCTCGGAACACCTGTTTCATTCTTTCTGAGATCCAGCGGCTGTAGCTTCGACCTCATCGCTGTGTTCTTATTGTTCTCGACGGCAATCTCATTTTTTATCGGCGATATGTCCCGCAGGTGATCGGAAATGGCACTTGCACTCAAGCCTCGGGGAAGTCTTGGCTCGATATTCGTGGGGGTCATTGCATCGTCTTTTGCTAAGCTTGCAATGCTGATTGGGGTACTTGGCATTTCGCTCTCGGTCAGACTGCTCGTCATCAAGTCAATTTGTGTTGATATGTCTAGAATTTCATCCAAATTCTTGATGGATACCTCTTCGACATCCTCGGGAATGTCTTCGTTGTCAAAATCGTCGAGGGGAGCGATGTCACTGTTGTTGTTTACCGACATTAAACTCGCCATGGACTGCATATCCTCGTCTCTGTTTCAATCAATTGCAAAAACCATTAGTTAACACATTAATTTTAATAAAATGAGACTGTTATTAGATATGATCACTTAAACGCGTTTGTTGTTCCCTAACAAAAGCCCTTTCGCAAGTTTTCATTCGCACATTTTCCGAATGTTGAAGTATGAGTAAAATTAATTCAATTGTAGTTTTTGCCGAGCAGTTAATCAATTCAGAGTCAGTGAAGAAATACTTACGTAGCTTTACCCTCGCGCAGAAAAACACAGGACAAAGTGCATTCTATCGTTGATCTAACGATCTTCTTCGACGTTGGTTTCAAATCCAATTTTAATTGTTGTTGACTAGATTCAAGGGTTGCATATTTTTTCATGTTGATATTGGTGGCAGCCACGTGACGTCTTTTACCAGTTGGTGATACATCTTCAACGACGAATGTCCAATCCTTGTCTTCCAATTCATGGGTTCTGGGGTCTTTGAAGAGAGTGATAGAGACAGTGTGATTGTCGGGGACTGGCCAGCTGACAATGCCAATTAGGGGATCGCTGAGACATGGCTCCCACTCGAGGGGCTCCGAGCTCACTCTTCTGCTTCTTCTCGTCCATACTACACTCAGTTTATTAGGTTTCCTGAATAATTAGGGAGAAATTTTAATTAAAAATCTTGAGCGTTGGAGACCTCGAACGAATGTAAATTTTAAATTAGTCATGGTGATAGGCTTCAAGTGGAATTCAAATGTAATTAGAGCGAGGGTAATCGAGTTGGGGAATAATAATGATTGTTTTAATGTGAATTTTACTCTTTTTTAATGAGGTTACTGTACGAAAATATTTCATTTCTAACCAACTCAAGGTTGAAAGGAACTAAATCACTGGAGAAAGGGGTTGATAAATATTTATAAAATCAAAATAGCCGAATTTTCAGAAAAATATTTCTTTCCAAAAATGTTCACCCTTTCATAATGAGTGTAACGATATTTTAGTAACCTATTTATACCACTAATGAAGGAAAAAAAAACAAATAATTACCACTTGGAAGTCGTTTCAAGAGTGAGCTCATGATAAGAAACCGTAAACTGGAACTTGGCAGCTCGTTTGTTAACTCTCTGCAATCTCTTCCAAACCGAGCTCATTTTCACAGATAACTCTTTCACATCAATCAAATAATGAATCACAATTCAGAACCAAGGGGCTCTGTCCCGTTGGCCAACGAGTCTAAAAAAATCTCCTCAATCACGTTCGAAATTCAGTCATTTCTATAAATTGTCAAGGTCAAAGGAGCTGTCCTCCGCCCTCGCAAAACTGAGCGTTTTTGTTATGCCTGAGTTTCTCTTTATTCTCCCTATTCTTCACTAAAACACTGGGTCGCACAAAACTATTGGGTATCCAACTACGTAAATCGATTGTGATAATGTGATATTCTCGTATTCTCCACGGACAACTACGACCTAGTCAATTATCCTTGCAACCTTTGCGCTTGATTTTTTTTTACTGTTTCGCAAAAATGTAGGAAAACGAGTTACCAAATGGCGACGTCAAATGGTGCACAACTGTCTTGTCACTGTTAACATTTTTTTTTTGAAGATTAAAGATGAAATATGATTACGTGGTTAAATTGACAATATTCAACACGAATTTGTTGCACAGGAATAAGGCATTGTCTCTGAGGAAGGTGAGGGGGTTGGCTACCGAGGCACAATTGAAGATTTTCCACGTTACACTAGTCAATTATTCACAAACTCACAACGTCTTCTTGTGACAATGAGACAGCTGATTAGGCGTATCGCGTAGTTCCAGATGATAAAAAAAAATTAAGCAGCGCCCGAATGCGGATAAACGATCATACGGCCTCTCTGTTTTGTCTCCACTAAATGCGGATGTAAGTTGCGGACAACACATAGGCAAACCACACCGATAGCAAAATCTTTCTCTCCATCTTTGCGCAGGCGCAGTTCTGCTCTTGATTTCCCCCACCGCTCAATTTACCTCTCAATTTACCCCATCTTTTAATTTAGCAGTATTGTTTTTTGCTGATTATGTTCATGCTAATGACTCTTAAACGTAGATTCGAACGAATATAGTATTTACTAATATAACTTTTCTAACTGTTTTATAAGAAAACAATCAACTCTTAAACAATTTCAACTTTTTTACTATCACCTAGGAGCTATTAACTATCAATTGCATAAATTTATTTGTTTGATTATTGGTTATTTGCAGTTAAAACCAAGCCATATTAACTCAAGTTGAAAGTTGAACTCTCTAAACTCTCAAGTCAACTTGAGAGTTGAGAGTGACCTCTTAACTCAAGTTTAGAGAGTTGAACTGTCATCTTTCAACTCGAGCTTAGAGAGCTGAACTCACAACTCGAGTTGATTATTTAGAGTTGAGAGTTAGAGAGCTGAACTCGCAAACTCACTCTCACACTCACTCTAACTCGCTTATTCAGCTCAATAGCTGTCAATGATGAACGCGTACCGATACACATCTCAATCCTCAACTATAAACACTCAACTCGACTTATCTCTAGACTCTCAACTCGCGTCAGTTATCTTTAAAACTACCATCACACGTGTTGTCGATATGTAGTCATCATTCACAGCTCTGGAGTCGAATAAGCGAGTCATACCAATTACAAACAATCATTCCGGCCGTGATCACCAGTCGTCGTCTAGAATACACCAAGTGCGTGTCTAGATTCTGTAGCAGTGAAGGATATTCAAACCGTTTGGTACGAAAATATTCGTCGTCTCTTGCGTGCAAACTTCCAAAAGCAGGGAAAGTTCATCCAAAGAAATTGCTCCAGTCCCTTCACAAGCCTTCCAAAATAAATAACAATTCTGATGATGTCAGTCTGGCCTTTTACATTCCTCCTCGTTATCTTATATTTGCAAAAGGGAACATGCGTTCCTCTGAAAATCCTCGGAGTGCTTCCATTCCCTGGACGAAGCCACTTCGTAATGACGGGAAGACTCATGAAAGAGCTGGCGCTCCGGGGTCACCAGGTCGACGTAGTCTCCATGTTTCCTCTCAAAAAACCGATCGCCAATTACAGAGATACTATTGTTAAGTCCGATGACACACTAATGCCTGTCAGCAATGTCAGTTACCAGCAGATCCAGCGATTCGGCCAGTTATCCATGAGTTATTTTGTCCAGCAGGCGGGAATTAAGATGTGCGACGTACTGAGCCATCCGAAAATGCAAGCACTGCTAGCGACTGAGAAGGGAACGTACGATGTGATCATTGTCGAGGTGAGTACACAGAGTGAAAAAATTGAGCTAGCCAATTTGTTTAGTGTTCGAGAAATCCTCAAAAAACTAATGCCACCTCAGCATTGACAAATATTGAAGAATTATACTGAAAACTACGAAAGAAAAGCTGAATACAATTATTGTTGAGGTGAAGAACAAACCATTTGACATTCATCTGATGCTCGACTGACATTACATTACATTCGACTTTAGATGAGAATGTTTATCATTGTTTATCATTTTACTAAGTGATAATGAAAACTATAAAATCGTCGGTCATCATTGCTGCACAGACAAGTGCCGCTTTTCCTCGATTGGAATAACATTCGTCAAATCTATTTGCAACCTAGAAAAATTTTAAATGTTGTCAGAGCGAATTTTTGCATTATTTCTGCTCGCGTTATGTTGTCAATGCAAAATGTGTAATTGCAAGAATATTCTTGGAATATTTCCGTCAGGTGCGAAGAGTCACTTCGTCATGACCGGAAAATTGATGAGAGAGCTTGCCCTGCGAGGGCATCAGGTTGATGTGGTTGGAATGTTCCCGATGAAGGAGCCAATACCCAATTATCGAGACATTGTTCTTAAAACGAATAACGTTATTGTGTTTGTTAATAACGTCACTTACGCAGATTTACAACAAGATTTCGGTTTTAATCAACGAGAATTCGTGAGAACGATTGGCATTGAGCCCTGCGACTCGTTGAGTCTTCCGAATATGCGACAGTTACTCAAAACCGAAAAGGGATTTTACGACGTCATCATTGTCGAGGTAAACAAATCGTTGGTCATGATTTGATGAATTTCGGTGCTTATGTAATGTGGAATATGTGATAAATCATTGCGACGTAGAGATTCTCCGGGTTGTCATCATCTAGCGATTAGATAAATGCGATGAATACCCAAGGCAATGTCGGAATTATCAAATGATAAATGAGAAAATGAGACTGTTGAGCGTTTGATGATAAGGCGGTATTAACGGAATACTAATGAATCATGTCGTTGTTCTCTTCAAGCTGTTCCTGGCTCACTGCTATCTGGCCCTTGGTCAACACCTCGATGCTCCAATTGTTGGAATTGTTACTTCGAAGCTTCCCGACTGGCTGCTGGGACCATTTGGGAATCATCTCAATCCTTCCTATATGCCGAGCCTGTTCTCGAGTGCCAGCCAACACATGAAATTCTGGGAGCGTTTGCAGAATACTTTCATGACAAATGTCATCACCCCTCAGATTAATTATTTCATGGAGGCTGAAGTGGAACAGGTGGAGAGATATTTCGGGAGGAAATTGACGTCGATGAACGATCTCTACAAGGATGTTTCACTCATACTTGTTAATGAGCACCACAGTCTCAATGATATTAAACCTATGACGCCGGATGTGATTGCAGTGGGAGGACTGCACGTGGTTGACGATGATCAACAGCTGACGGCGGTGGGTGCTTGTTAATGGATGTCAAATCATTGCCTGAGGATAATTTCTGAATAATTTCAGGATCTAGCAAAATGGCTGGATGAGAGTACTGAGGGCTGTGTGTACTTCACCTTCGGATCGATGGTGAAAATTGAAACTTTTCCAGAAGCCACTGTGAAGATATTTTATGAAATGTTCGAGAGAATCGCACCAGTGAGAGTACTTATCAAGATAGTTGATCCTGGTGCGCTACCCGCTGGTCTACCCAAAAACGTTAAGACAGCATTGTGGCTGCCACAAGTGGCTATATTGAGTGAGATATTAAACATCACATCTGTTGATTGTCTTGACAGCGATTAACTGAACTGATTGGGGGTTCTATTTTCCTCCAGAGCACAAAAACGTGAAATTATTCATCACTCACGGAGGACTGATGGGAACTCAAGAAGCTATTGCACACAGAGTGCCGATGGTTGGCCTTCCTCTCTTTGGAGACCAACACACGAATATCCAGAGCTATGCGAACAAGAAAATTGCAATTGCTCTGGATCTTCGTACAATAACTGCTGACTCACTAACGAATGCTGTTAAGACCGTGCTGAATGATCCAATTTATAGGTATTCGATTGAACCCTCGTCCCTGCTCTTTTCCTCTAATCTCCCACTCTCTGATAATTGCTCTTCATTTCAGGAATAATATTGAAAAAATGTCTAAACTATTTTTCGACCGACCAATGAGTGCCATCGACACAGCTGTATATTGGGTAGAATATGCTGCAAAACATGGAGCAGTATTGAAATCACCAGCCACCGAACTAGCTTGGTGGCAATTTTATCTACTAGATGTTTATGGATTCATCCTAATGTGTATTCTTGTCAGTCTATGCATCATCAAAAAATTAATCACCGTTCTATGGAAATCGATTTGTCCCAGAAAAGATAGCAAAAACTTTTCGGAGGATGTTTTGAAGTACAAAAAGACCAAATGAATACAGAAATTAATCGAATAAATATCAATTATAATTCATCATTATACGAGAGTGTTGAGATTTTGGTTTTTGGAAAATACAAGTTCTTTCTTACCTTGTCTTTAACCGCTTGCTAATTCACACAGAAAATCACTCAAATTCACCGAAATTTTTCTTTACCATTATTTAATAATATCACTTATCACTTATTAATGCCGAGCATCGGATGGCCAAGGTTCACAAGCTCACTTAAAGCCCCCCGAAAAAAACATAAACACCAAAATTCTTTTATTCTTTCACTCTTCGGCAACTGCCAACTGTCTGTTCTATTACACCATCACAGAACGTTGTTTTTTACGATTGGATATCACTAATTGCCAATGTTTTTTCTCTCATTTTTCCACATCTTTTGAGGGGATTTCTGATCATAAAATTGCACAAATTCCCCCAAAATCCGCTTCACTATTAAGTAATAACTTTAATGATCGCCCAAAGTCATCTCAAATTTACTCTAACGGTCCTTCACGATTCAAAAACCCGAAAAATGACGATCACTCCACTTCGTAAAACATCACAAGCCCCACCTGGAGTAACAGTCCACAACCACGAAAATACAATAACCAAAAAGAACAATAAAGGGTGGGTGCATCAAGACCTGAAATGACATTATTCTCCAGTCTGCATGAGTTATCGGTACCACTTCACTGAAATTATTTCTTCAGGGCCTCGCACATTCTCCGAAGACGTAAAATTTTGAAAAATAGACGAGAGTTTTCCACTCACAACTTTACAATGGTGAGTCTCAATGGATAATAACCAATCTTTGGGAGGTTTTCATAACGCAAGCAAAATTTTTAGGTTATAAATTTTGTTTGGAGAGTTTTGAAGCCTTTTTCTTCTGACTTAATCAATTCCATGCTCCGTTTATTACCTTATTTTTTTATTATTATTGCAGTCTGTTGCCGAATTTTTGAAGGGCCTACCCTCTCACAATGAAAATAATTTCGCCAATTTTCATACGGACAATGGCAATCGTACCTGCGTCAAGAGGCCATCCGTGTATTTACCTACGAAAGACTATCCTTCTGAACAAAGTACGTATTGCTGTCTTATTTAATTCTGATTTTTTTCTAATTTAAGGTTCAATGCTTCGGAAATTATTTATTATCGCTTGAAGTCTATGGATGATTTTTACTCAATAAATGGATCTTAAGTAGAGAAACGAATAACATGTAGTGTAGCGAATTTTGTCAAAACAAACAATTCAGATCGTCGGATGGAATCCTCAAATATGTTTTTGTGCCAAACAATTTGTTTCCAGTTATTGTTACTGAAAAGACGACAATATTGCTGAGGTACCTCCACCAACAGTGGGACAAAAAGGTAAAACTTGTAAAATTTAATTGGCTAATACAAATTTCATTAAAAAAAATCAAAGTTCGTTTATTTTCCATCAAAATTGGTAAATTAATCGCAGTTTTTTAAATTGAGAGCTTACTTAATAATATAATATAATTAAAAATAATAATTTAAAAAGTGGAATGCATAATGATGAATAATTGTTAAATTGTAATTGAAAAATCTTATCTTCAGAATTCTGAAAGAAAACGAGAGCTGTTATCAGTTAACGGTGACTCCCCAGATGATGTTGCTGTCAGACGCTGCAAGAGGCCACGTCTCGATCTCAACAATACTATCTAAACCAAATAAATAAGAAAGGACCCACACAAATGGAAGAATCACAATTACCTCATCACAATTATTTGTTCATCATACGTGTTTTTCCAATACATCTGATGTGTAATTTTTCATATTGCCTCTCCAATTATTCATAAACGTGTAAATATTTCGTTTGAGAAAGCTATTTGCAATATCATGTCATTTTTTATAATTTTCGATTGAAATTTTCTTTTATGAGAATGAGACTTTATCAACGAAATTGAAGCCATTGTTAGTTAAGAGTTTTTCGAGGATCAAGTGTGGAGCATTTAATTGGCTTATGATTTTTTTTTCAATTTAATTCAACATTTTTATGGAGTGACACATTTTGGGCCCTACATTCGTCTTTAATGATTCTGGAATTTATTTTTTTGTTTTTTTTTTTCGAAATACATTCCATGCAAATCTTTAAAGACCTCTGGGGATCTCTGGGTCAATTTTTTTTTCGAGTTATCGATTAATAAAATTGTGTAATGAAATGAAACTGAATGTATTAATTTGAATTATCCCTTTGAGAATTGAAGAATGATTGATAATGACATTCATCATGAAATTACCCTTTGATATTGAATACTTCTTAAGAAAAAGGACAAAAACTCGTTTTAAATCTCAAAATTTTCAATTTTATTACATCCTCGTGAAAAAGTAAGTCATTACTTCTTTCCTATGAGTACAAATTCAAAATACATTACAACTTAATGTAAGATACTTAATTTATCATCTGCCTTTTACTCTTTCGCGTTTAGTTTCCGTATGAAATGAAGATTAATTGAAATAAAAGGCTACGAATAATCGGATACCGATTGATTTTTCATTTCAGTGGTTATGGAATTAAATGAACTTTGGTTGTCCCATCCTAGAAGTCTTGCGAAAGACATGAGTTATGAACTATTAAAGTTTCCGGGAGATATCGGGGTTCGAGTGACAAAAAGTTATGAAAATTTGTTTATTATAATTGTTCATTTTTTTTCTATCAACTTTTTCGATCATTACTTTAATAATTGTCTGACAAATTATTAGAATCTTTATTACGAGAAAATGTCAGCCGAACATTTTTGTACTTGAGAAAATTTACGAAACGTGGAAATCGGTACTTTTTATTTTTTTACAATTGTTCAGTTATGTCATAAATGAGTGATTTCATAAAAAAAAGTCATAAGATATTTCTTGCCGAAAATACGATCAGCCACAAAATGTCCTCTGACTTTTCCCCCTTAAATCACTCGTTCACGAGGTGAAATCCAACTCCAAAATCTGAAACTCGTCTTATCACTGAACTCCTGAAATCGTTAAGTAGCATCGACAAATGAAACGAACATTTTTCAAAAATTCCCTCCCCCCCTCGCACTCTCTCAATCCTCGAATCAAATATTGAAAAATAATCACAATGTTTTATAAAGTTTCTAGGCATTACAGTAATACAGTTAAGCACCTTATATCTGCACCAAAAATACCGACGAAGCACTTCAATTCAGTATGAAAAATTGTTCAAAATGAACATTGGTAAATTGGAATGCAATAAACAATATAAGAATTTCCATTCATGACTGAGCAAAAACATTTTCAATGAATTGACCTTTTCCCATTCTTCACTACTGTGAAATCCGCTGCAGTTAAAAAAAAATTAACAAAATTGTCCGGTATTTGTCAAAATTGAGTATTGAACTAGAAATTCTTTAAAAAGTTTTGATCTGAACTTTTGTCCGGCCTAAAAAATTGTGACTCTTTCGTTGGAATCTCAGAGTAACTACAAATTCTATCCAATAATCGAGAGTGTTGTTTACACCTCGCACGATTGAAAAACAAAATAAAAATTCCTTCATGAATTGACAAGGAGAAAAAGTCGTTCTCCAGTTGTGAATTTAATCACTAAAAATGTGTTGGAGATCGTGCTCATAGAGAGCTATTACCAGCATTATCCCCAGACCCGTCAGGAGCCCCAGGCCTTGAAGGACACATTGCCAGTTTGATCCGCCTTCTGCTGTGTGTCCAGATGACAATTCTGGAATCTGAAAGATGAAAAAATTGGGAAATTAATTTTACCCTGACCATTGAATCGAATACAATACAGCTTAAAACAAAAGAATAATTATCAATTCAATAAATTATGTAAAAACTCACCATGTCGACAAG
This sequence comes from Psyttalia concolor, assembly GCA_030522845.1. NCBI lineage: Eukaryota > Metazoa > Arthropoda > Insecta > Hymenoptera > Braconidae > Psyttalia > Psyttalia concolor. The sequence goes on along the minus strand of JAPYZM010000008.1, from coordinate 50,145 downwards.
TGCAATGTAAATAAACATTCCAGCAGCTGCTGCAAATACCCAGCTAGTGGTTGCTGGTTGAGCCCCAAGAAGCACCCCAAATATCATTCCAAACAAACAAAGTACAGACGATAATAAGTTATAAAAAACTGCCTGTTTCGCTGACATTCCAGCCTTCAGAAGTACAGCAAAATCGCCGAGTTCGTGAGGTAATTCGTGACAGAATACGGCTATTGCTGTTGAAAAACCACCTGCAATATTAGCAGCAAATGCTGCACCGATGGCCATGCCATCAGTGAAATTATGAAGTCCATCGCCCATTATAACCATCCAAGCTACACTCGACATGGATTCAGGGGCTGCATGAACATGTCCTGAAAGCAATTTCATTTCGTTTTCATTCATTAAAAAAATATATTCATTTTTTTAGTTTATTGTTTGACCATTTGCATACATCCAGAGAAAGGTTTCATTCAATAAACAGTTACGAGCCAAATAAGAGTCTCACAGGGGATAAAATATCATTGATTATCAACTGACCACCCCTACCCTATTGTGACCCTCAATGTGATGACAATTAAAAAAGGCAAATGGTCAGCAATCTCGAAAATAAATCCCAATTACCATGTGAATGTGTATGCCCATGATGCTTGTTCTCATGCTCCCTTATAATAACCGTATATCCATCTCCCTCGGCGCCCTCCTCTTCTCCCTTCCTCGCGCCCTCCTCAGCCTTCCACTCCTCCTTCTTGTCTCCCTCATCTCTTCCCACAGAATTCCCCGAACCCTCATTCAGTGGTTTTCCCTCTTCACCTCCACTTCTCTCCTTGTCATTGTGCTCGTGCTCATGATGATTGTCCTTGGTGGTGATCTCTCCGTAGCAGTAAGGATAAGAGGAGTACTTGTGCTTACAGAGTTTCTCGCCAACGGTGCTTGGCCCCTCGCTCTCCCTCATCACCCTCACCCTCGACGGTGGTTTGTTCCTCCTCTGTCTGTACTTCCTCCACTCGGCGACAATCGATAGAGCCTTCTCCGTGAAAAAGAAGAGAATGAGGCCCATCATGGCTGTTAGGCCCTTCCACATATTCGAGTTGTGGAGGCTCTCGTGATCAATTTCCCTCGGAACGGAGTCCAGCTCGTGCGAGTGAGAGGACATCATGGCGTGGGGCAGAAGGTGTATTAGAGCATCGCCGCAGAGGGTGCCTATTGCCAGTGCCACGAGAAACTGAAGGAGTTGATTGTAGTAGGATTTACCCATCACTGGAATCACCGCCACTCCCAGGAGGCCACAGAGACTTATGATGACTATGGAGATAGTGGAATAGACCCAGACCTGGACGATATTGCGCGTTGGCTCATCATCGAAGTCATCGGCAAAGGGTTTAAGGGGAATCTGATGCGTTATGGGGGGATAACTTATGCAGCCAGAATTCTCAGACGGTGAGGAGCTCGTCAGGTGGTAGAGGAGGACGGGACAGGCGCGGGAGAAGAGGTCTTGAGTGACGTTGCTCACGTTTGGAGGGTGTGGAGAGAGACGGGAGAGGAAGTCGCGCGTACTCAGGCACTGGAGAAAATTAAATGTTTTTAGATGAATGTGAATGTGATATATTTGTTCGTATTTGTTCGTTTGATTTTTGAGATATTTTTTTAGCTCTCAAACAAAATGTAAAAGAGTTCAATTAACCACTTTCGAATCCTTCTTTTTACTCTCTGAATTTCACTCTAAGATTTTCGAGTTATTGACAATTGAAGAGATCGTTAATTTTAGGGAATTAAAATTATGCCTCATCCTTTTTAAATTCAGTCCTCATTATCGTTTGATTTTTTTTATTAAGTTATATATATTACCTGTCCTTTCGTGTTTATACTGTTGGGATCCCCAGATTTTTTATTTGTATTTTCATCTGAATGTGATGTACCTGCAAGGAAAATTATTCAATCATTCATGGGGTACATCTCCATTAATTCTTTCTCATCATGGAAATGGAAACGGCAATCAGAGTGAAGCGATAATTGCACAAGTGCGCTCAAGGTTTTCCAGATAATGGAAGCAAATATTTCCTTGACCAAGTGACCAATGGGATTGAAGAGTGAAGAGGGGAATTCTAGCTGAACACTGGATCTTAGAATTCCAGACTAATCCGTGTAATCAGAGCTCTACATCATTCTCGAGACGTGAAAATTGATAAGAACATGGATTCAATTTCTGTTTAATAAAAAGCGACATTCTCGGCTACGATTAATCTTGCGTCAGCTGTCTAAATCCCTTAGTATATACGAAATAGCGAATTCTGCTAACTTTGCAGTTTTCGCACGAATCAGCTGTTCTTGGAAGAAATGTATCTCAACCTTTTTTTTTTAGTAATAAAACAATTATATACAATTAAAAAAAATGCCCCTGACTCGTCGCCACATTCTTAAAACTGAACTCTGACCAATTAATCACCCATCAAATCTGCTCTCATCCTCAAAATCAAATTGTCCAACTTCTGTTGAAAAGAAATCGCCTGAATTCGAATAATTATCCTGAGAACGTCTCCATCGTCTTGCCCCAGTGATCAATTAACGACAATTTGGTGGGTCAATTGCTGAGACACGTGACAGAGATATCCAACGAGGCGTAATGAATTCATCAATTCGTCAATTCCGCTAATAAAAAATCACAACAATGTAAATTGTCTGCGAAAGATTGAAAACTAACAATTCCATCGATCACCTGTTGCAATAGTCTTCATTTTCATGATCAGCTGAGATCGAGCGTTGACAGAAAATTGAAATAAATAATGAATGAATGATAGTAAAATGAATACTGCCATATTAATTGAGTTCCTATTTTGTTAATGGTAATGGCATGGATGTTTATGTCGAAGCCATAAAAAACTCGTCTACTGTTGGATCAATAATTAATGAGGACATTTTTATGATGCAAATTGAAACGCGTTTAAACGTCGACATCTCCCAATCAAACGAATCAACTTTTCCGAGTGAAATCGTATGTCTAGGATTTTTCAAATCTCCTCTACATGGGAGAATAATGAAAACTTTTACTCTATTTTTTTCTAGTTATCGATTATTGAACTTCTTGAATGCCAGTAAAAAAAACTTACCATTTATTCCACCTCGACTCTCGTCCCTCTCGACATTCCTGATGAGTTCAGTGAGTCCCAGCTTTTTCAGCATGTTTTCGAAGCCCGCCATAGAGAGGCTCTCGCCGTCCCCAAAGGTATCAAAAATCTTCTTGAGATAATAGTTGTCCTGAATCTCCACGTGTCGCTTCTGCCTGGTCCTCCCCTTTTCTTGGCCTTTCCAGTATTTCTCTCTCGAGTATTTTTCCTGAGATCTCTCCAAATCATCCCCTGGAATTTGTCCTAATCTCTGGAGGACCTCACGACTCTCCAGAGGATGAATCTCCCTGGGGGGAACTTTGATCTCCTGCTTCTCCAGTCGCAGTTTCATCTTGTCCGAATGGAGGAGCTTCTTCGAACGATTTGGCAACGATAGGTGGGAGCCACCGCGATCCTCTACTGGTGGTGTCATCATCTCGTGATGATTCCGGGGACCATTGTTCGAGTGTAGCCGTAGGTCCGAGGAACTTGGAGACAAAACTGATCGGTCCTGGTAGCTCTGGGAACTCGGGGAGACGGTTGTGTGGGCGGAGCAGGGATTGTGGGATGCACATAGCACGCAGACAACGCAGACTGTCATGAAGTGCTGAGACATTTTTCACGGAATTATCTGAAAGATAATTAATTAATTTTATAACGAAATTATTGCTATATCGATCATCTGAATTACTATCATTTATTTGGGGGACATGGAATTATTGGAGTGAGGGAAAACCTCCAAGGAAATTTTCAATTTTTTTTTTCATTATTTCATTATTTAACCCTCAAAATTTTCATGGTGGAAAATTGGGAAATTGAGTTTTCTTTTTTAAAACAGTGAATGTTTTTTTACGAAGAATTTCCTTTGTATTCTTTGGAGTGCTAGTCCTCCAAACTATTAATTAATCTTCTTCATTGCCTCTCTTTACCCAGAGAAAAAACGACTTTCGACAAAGTTGATTCGCCTGGCGACAAAAAATATTCTCCTGTCAATTCTTAAAATCATGAAATCTACTGCTACAAAATTTAATTCTCAGAGTTAAAGAAGAAAGTATTCCATCAGGATAAGATCCTCCTGTTCCGTAGGAAGTTGTAAATACTCTCAAAAATTTGTTCCCGCACCAAATAAGCTCTCTTGATTAAAAGTCGCTTTTCGCTCAGCCTAATCACCAGTCCCCCCAGAAATACCTGAACAATATTTTTCCCACAAATAATCACTCGTAGGCGATTTCCATACAAGTAGCCCCACCAAAATAAAATTCAAATGCCCGAGAATGCAGAGTATTAGTGCCACCGATACCACTGGATTTGTCTCCAAGAAATAATGACAACTCCAAAATAGAATCCCTCTCCTCTACTCCATCAACGTATGATGATTATTTTTAGCTGTCAAAAGTCTACCCCCACGCAAAAACCCCTCGGAGAAATGAGGTTAGAGGACTCAGGTATCCCATGAAAAGTCCCAATTATGAATTAAAAAGCTACTGTCAGGGTCACTTTTACCTGATAATCGACGATTCAGTGTTAGCAACAGTTTCCCAAGTGCTGTGACAACAGTTGTCCCTCAACTTTTAAAGGCTATTGTTGAAAAATAACTTTGGTGAAAAAATTCAATTCAATCAAGGCGATGGGTTTTTAGGCTCTCCGGAGGGCTGAGCCAATGGGGTTCAGCCAAGGTTGATTACTGTTGATCATTCGATCAGTTTTTTTACTGCTGCTCCATTTGTTTTTTCGGTGGGTTAATTATGCCGAGGATATTTAGTTTAGATAGAACTAACACAACACACGGAGCAACAAGTACAGGGTGAACTTGGCTGTATGCGCCGGGCTCTGGTGTTCTCTGTGGGATTCTTCAGACGCCAGTCGTCCAACATGGCTCACGCTGCAGTTTCTCAGGAGGTGGAGGGGGATTGTGGTGACGAAATTTCGGGTGGTAAAACAGAGCTCCAGACAATGAAATAGATTTCCATTCTTACTAAATATGTGTTTTTTTTTCGAAACAAGGCAGTCTAGAAGAAAATGTCAATAAACATTTTAGTTCGAGAATTGTGTTGGCTACAAAAAAGGTTCTTAAAAATTTTATTACAAATCGAGCCACTCTCGAGATATTTTGAGAGTAAGAAGTTTCATTTCTGTTTTGAGATACACTAGATTTGGAGGAGAATGTGAGTTTGATAAATGTCGATTATCTTTGGAATGAGAGGTTCCACCAAAAAATGTGAAAAATTATTTTATATTTAGAATTTTAGTGACTAAAAACAATATTTTTTGAGGTTTTCCTGTAAATGGCGTTGTTCTCGAGATACTTTCAATGGAAGAAATTTAGTTTCTGACTTTTTAGTTTTCTTGCTTTTTATACTATATAGATATTTAAATCCCATTATTTTCATCTTTTTTATCGACTGGGTATCGACGTCAAGATGTCAATGAGAGGAAAACGATCAATTAAATCATTGATAACAACTGATAACACCAAAAGTCATCAATAGTCATCACTGTAGGGAGTTCCCAGTGAAAGAAAGTGAAAGTATCTTGATTGATGACTAAAAAGTTGGTAATTTACAAAGTTTTACAACCAATTTCACTTGTCGTCACCCAAAGGATTGTGGACGAGTTGGCTATGGAGTCATAAAAGATTAAAAACGTCGGTGGCAACAATCAGATACAGTGACAATCGAATTTATTGAAATTTGACGCTTTTAATTTTGTCGACTGATTTTTCAAACTCTCAAAAGCCAACAATAATTCTAATGATGAACACTCGTGGGATCTTCAGAGTACGACGAATGGCGATATTGGCTGCTAGAGAAATGCATCACAGGTAATCAACGTTCAATATTATTTTTAGGAGTACTGGAAAAATGACCCCTGAAGTGGTGAAATATAATCGATGAGATTGAGACGGAATTTGTTCAAGTATTAAAATGCAATGAATGCCATTCCATTTATATTGTCTGTTCAGCAAGTATTGAAGATTCAATGACCTCTCTCTGTACCTGAGGACATGCCCAATGAAAAATATCCCTGGATATAAATTTAAAAAAATGAAATTCAGAAATGAAGTGGTAAAACAAAACAAGTCTATTTTGACTTTTCGTCAGTTTTTAATGGATATTTAGAAATTTGAAATGAGTAGCAAAAATTTTGTCAAGAGCTTTTTTATAGAGCGAATTAAGGACTACGAAAAAGATTAATACAATATTTTCTCAAGATCTAGAGTTTAAAAAATTCTTCAAAAACTTAACAAATGGGTCCACTTAAATGGTTTTACCATTTCACTACTGAATTAATTTTATTTCATTTCACCAGTTTTCTCGTCGAATCTGCGTTAGTTAAGATACTTTGTATTATTCTCTCAGTTGCAAAATTTTGGTCATCGGAGGGGGCACAGGGGGTTGTACAATGGCCGCTAAATTATCAAGAAAATTCAACAAGTCCCCAAGCCATGTGATTGTCGTGGAACCGAGTGAGGTGAGAATTGAAAGGAAAAATTTGAGTTTAATTATACTAAAGCAAAAATTCTCTAGTTAACTTCGTTAACACTCGGCTTCTCTGTCTATCTATCAAGATTCACTATTATCAGCCTATGTTCACACTGATCGGAGGTGGATTAAAGAAGTTTCAGTCGTCCAGGCGATTCATGGGCGATGTTTTGCCGAAAAGAGTCCAATGGTTAAAGGACAGTGTAACGTCATTCGAGCCGGAATCCAACAGAGTTAGAACTAGTAATGGGGACACAATAGAGTATGACATAATGATTGTTGCCATGGGATTGCAACTTTACTGGGCCAAGGTACATCGGTGAAAAAAACAATCAGCAGCAGAGTGGTAAAACGCAACAAGTCAAATCACTCTTGTCTCATAATTCTCTAGTCATCTCGGAAACGAGTGCTTTCGGAGAGCATATCCAGAGGCCTTTTTCGTAGTTGAGAAGATTTCTAAGAACAAAATGTCTCCCAATATTCTCTCCTAACGCCTCAATAAATAATCACACATCTAATGATATTTGAAAAATTTGAATTGCTCTGTCCTGTGGCGTTTCACCACTTCACTTCAGTAAATAATAATTTACCTGATTCTTGTGGGAACTTCCCATGGCTTAAAAATACAGATCGACATTGCTCCTGGAGGCACAAGTTAATCCATCCAACATAATGGGCTCTGCATTAGACCTGTTAGTCTGGTTAAACAAATTCTTCTCGAAAGCTTTCTTCTCCCTCGATGTTAAGACATTCTTGTCCTAGTACTTCTCCAAAATTCTATTGCCGTCGTTATCGAGGATAGCCACCCCCTTGGCAGTGTAGAGTATCAGTTGCCTGGGGAGGCAAAAAATATTCGACTCACAATGGAGGGAAAAAATCGAAGTGAAGTGGTAAAACAGCTTAACTTTTCAAAACCAAATGGAGCTTTCGAAATGTCTGTAATCAACTTTTTTTATAATTCTCACTTCGTTCTACAAGGCCATGACAACAATTTTACTAACTGTATTAAATGATTAGATATTTATTAAACACTGATAGTCTGCATTGGCTTAAATAGTTTAACCGCTCCACTCCTGAATGAAAAAATTAATCTAAACATCTTTGATATCGTAGAAATTCATTGAGAATACTTTGTATAGATTCCTGGGCTGGTCGATGCCCTGAGAGATCCAGATTCTCAAGTATGCTCGATATACGGTCCAGAGACTGTTCAAGGGGTCTTCGACAAAATGAATCGAACAACAGGAGGTGCTGGGGTATTTACGTTTCCAAATACACCAGTCAAGTGTCCTGGGGCGCCACAAAAAATCGCGTATATTGCTGAGGACTTCTGGAGAAGAGTATGAAACCTGATTTGGATTTATACTACCAGAAAACAATTTACATGTCAATTTCATTGAAGTTGACGAAAGTATATAGTGAAGTTCTTTAAAACAATTGGAATAGTCTATCTCTCATTTAAAATGCGCAAATAATTCTTGCCAATTATTTTTTCATAGAAAAATCAACGCCAGGATATCGAAGTCATTTACAACACCTCACTTCCTGTAATTTTTGGAGTGAAGAAGTACGCGGATGCCTTGTGGGGCGTCTGTGAGAAGCGCAACATCAGAGTCAATCTCCAGACCTCATTAACCGAGATTAATAGTAATAAGAAAGAGGCTGTGTTCGAAAATTTGAAAAATGGGGAGAAAATCACCCAGAAGGTCAGTATCTCTCACTTCTACAACTAAAATCAAAATTTCCAACTGTATAAAGTTAATTTAAAACCTTCAGAACTCAACTTAAAACATTCGACAGTCTCAATTTTAGATACTTTATTCATTAGTCTCACGTTGAAATTCATTAATTTTTTTTCGTTGGCTCTAGTATTCATTCTTACACGTTTGTCCACCTATGGGACCTTCAGATGTCCTCAAGGATAATCCCCTATTGACAAATGAAGCTGGCTTCCTCGCTGTTGATGCTAAAACCCTGAGGCACAATCGGTTTAACAACATTTATGGCCTTGGCGACTGCACTACTACACCGAATTCTAAAACAATGGCGGCAATCGGTGAATAATTAAATTAGCTTGAGAAAATTTTCTTTGAGCACTTTTTCTTTCTTGTACACAAATAATGTCTTGCCCTTCTTCAATAGGTCTTATTGGAAATAATTTTTGCTTTCGAATGTAAATATTGCAATCGTGATATTCTAATGTCGTCTAATTTTGATTGTAAATTCGGTCGAATGGTCGGAAATATTATAGGCAGCTCAGCAGGAAAAATCAAATAAAAATAATAATAATAAAATCAAGAAAATAATAAAATCAAGCAATGATATATACGGTGCTCAAACAAATTGGAAAACAAAGTAATAATATAGAAATCAATGATCGAGTAGTTTGTTTTGATTCCAGCTTCACAAGCTAAAGTTCTACATGAAAATATTCTGGACGATCTGAAAGGAAAACCCATGCGAGGAGTTTACAATGGATACGCCTCGTGTCCTCTAGTCACAGGTCCTGGCAAGTGTATTCTAGCAGAATTTGATTATAATCTTCAACCACTGGAGACATTTCCCGTTGATCAAAAGAATGAAATGTGGATTATGTATTTTATGAAGAAAGAATTCTTCCCATTTCTGTACTGGAATTTTATGTTAAAGTGAGTATGATATATTTCTAATTTCTCATTAATCAATAATGACATCAGTCATATTAATTACATACAATTATTTTTAAGAATGGCAAAAAGTATTTTGTTGTGGAGGATTTCCTGCTCGAGAGGAAAATCACTCTGCTTTTTTTAAATTTACGAATAAAATAGAATCTTAATAATTTCAAATAAATGAAAATCACACTTTGAAAAAATGAAATAATTCCCGCATTATTATGTTTCCTCCTTAGGGGTTACTGGAATGGTCCAGAGTTGATAAGGAAACTCATGAAAGTCTTCAAGAAATCGTCCTAGACTCAAATAACTTCATTATTCAGTAATTGTTAACGTTTTAATCCTGTAAATACTTCAATAAATTTTAATGACACAGAAGACAAGTGAAACGATGCGAGATTTATGGGGATAAACGTTCTATCAATGAGTTGTGCTGCAACACAATTAGTTAAAAAACAAAATTGACTTAATTTCCTAAAATCAATAAATACATTTTTCAATAAATTTTGATGAATTCATTTCGACTATTGATTTGACCCCTTATATAGAATATCCAACTGAGCCACGTAGTGACGTCACCTGAGATTTGACACGTCGCTGCAAACGTAAACATGGACGGGCAATTGTTGGTAAGATTTTCCTCCTTTATTTTTTTTTCTCCTTTCAACTGGTAGTTGCGATTTTATATCCTGGGGTCATTCGTGAATTATCAGTGAAGACATTGAGAGGTAGTTGTAGACATGATACGATCTAGATCTTCAGAAAACAATCCACCTAACCTCTCCACCATGCTCCAAAGTGCTGATGACGATAAAAAAGGAGCATCTGTATGACATCGATGATTTATTATTTATTTTTATAATTTTCTCTGAGAGTTAATCTACTATTCAATATTTTTTTACTTCATTATGAGACAAATATTTTTGACCTCTCCAGGAACCCACACTCTACACTGTCAAGGGGATGGCCATCCTCGACAATGACGGCAACAGAATTCTGGCCAAGTACTACGACAAGAATACATTCCCATCATCGAAGGAGCAGAAGGCTTTCGAGAAAAATTTATTCAACAAGACTCACAGGTCTAATACAGAGATCATTATGTTGGATGGACTGACCTGTGTCTACAGGAGCAATGTCGATCTGTATTTTTATGTCATGGGAAGTTCCCACGAGAATGAGGTAAACTATTATTTAGTAAGGAGACGTGGTAAAACCTCACAGCACAGAGCAATTAGTTGTGTTCAAATATTGTTCGATGTTTGATTATTTTGGTAATGATAGACTCTAGGGGAGCATATTGAGAGATATTTTGTTGTTGGAAATCTTCTCGACTACAAATGCCTTACTACGTTTTACCATTTTGCTGCTGATTGTTTTTTTGCCAACGCACTTTGGCCTAGTAAAGTTACAACTCCAATTAATTGTTTTGTCCACCCACACCAGCTGATCCTGATGAGCGTTCTGAACTGTCTCTATGACTCTGTGAGCCAAATACTGAGGAGAAATGTCGAGAAAAGAGCTGTCTTGGATAGTTTGGACATCGTTATGCTGGCGATGGACGAAATCTGCGATGGAGGGTAACTATTCCATTTCCCCAATTTCTCCCCAAAGTATTGAAATATCACTATTTAATTTTCTTTTTTTCTCCAGTATTATTCTCGACGCCGACGCAGCCAGCGTCGTACAAAGGGTGGCCCTACGCACAGACGACATTCCCCTAGGTGAACAAACCGTGGCACAGGTAAGATATCGTCTCGAGTCCCTTGAATAATTCCATCATCTGCACGAAATTTTCATTTTATTTTCTGTTATGCCTGCACAGTCGATGATAGTAAGTGTTCGTAGCCTCCCAACCAAAATTCGTCTCATTCAGGGCATTTTTTGTTCATTTTCTAGGTCTTTCAGTCTGCCAAGGAACAACTCAAGTGGTCTTTATTGAAGTAGAACTCTCCGTCTTTATATTTCCAAATTATACCGCTCGAAAATGTTATTTTGTATTTAATGAGGAATTAATAAATCCGTGAATATTATTAAATCGAAGTATTAATACAAATATTAAAATTGTTTTTATTTTGAAAGGTGGAAGAAATTTAATACGAGGCATTTGTTTTTTTCGCAAGTACAGTCCACTGAATAAGATACCTAAGGGACAGTCCGAGAGTGAAAATCTGAGAATTTGTTGAGCCCCTTCAAAAATTCAAATGAGAAAAAATCAATCAAAATTAGGGAAACATTAGAAAAAATGATATTATGAGAATTATTATTTGAACCTCGTAGAATTCCCAACCATTTATCATTGAATTACTGTTCGGAATCGTCCGGTAAGGCTCGTCCTTCCCCCCTCCCCACTCCACCCTTCAAAGGTGTCTCACGAACAGATGTTCACAACATAAAGGAGACATCAACAAAAGTTCCTTCAGTTGAGTGTCAGTCGGGTATTTGTCCTTGTCGTGCTCTGGGTTAACTCACCTCGACACAAGGAACTGCTGGAACAATTTTTTTCCTCTGCTTGACGGTTTCGCTGACGTTATGGGAGAGACTGCAGAGATAACCGGGAGGATGAGGATGATCGAGAGAGATTGCGGTTGGATCGCCGGCGAAATTAATTACCTCAATAATCAAGTCGACTCGTTCAAGGGGAAAATAACAAATCTTGAGACTGAGATCAGTGCTCTCCAGCAAATTCAGGTGAGTTCGTAGGCTTTTATGGATCATTTTAGATTGATCTATCAGGCAATGGCGGCATCCAAATTAATTATCTGTCAAGTTTGGTTGTTAGTTAATTAAGTAATTGTGGAATTACAGGATGCGATCTTGGACTCGGGGGGTGAAGTCAATGACAGGCTCGCTGAGCTCATGTTAAGGAGACGCCGAAATCTCGTTGAGGTAATTTTCTCTCATTTTTTTCTCGTTCTCTCAAACGCCTCTCGAGGTCGATCTGGACATTCTAAATATTTTGTTTTTATTTCAGCTTCAATACGCCCTCCGCAGTACCTACGAGGAGCTCAGAAAATTGGTGAGTTTTTATTTTCCTGGAAGTAAATTCGACTTATTTATATTTTTGTAGAGATATTTTTCTTCCCAATTTCAGAAAATGTATGACATTTTGCAAGGGTGAAAAGATTAAAAAAGTAATTTTTCTAAAAAATTTCAGGGCTAAAAAAATCGTCAACATATTCAGTCATTAGACTACGTTGATAATGAGTGAATGAACATTAGGTGTTTTCCTGAGAATTCCAAAATTTCCCATGGAAGGATCATTTACATTGCATTATTCCGAAAGATTACTCATTTTGGAGATAATCCTACAGATTATTGCATTCTCATTACTGTTGTATGACTAATGGCGCCGTTCTCGGAATACTTTACTAATGAGTAATCCTAAGAAGAAATTTCGACAAATTATTCTGGTGGATTGTAGAATTCTCGTAGAAAATGTGCAACAGTCTTTTCTAAATATTCGTATTTATACCCCTTTATGAATGCGTCACGTGACGTCATAATTATCGGAGCATAATTAGGTTTTATCACGATGACAAAATTATTGAGTCTAATTAGTCGACACAATTTTGAAATATATTGAAAATCTGAGTGATGGGAAGGCATCCCTTTTTAATAAACAAAAAAAATTATTTAGTGTTCAATAACGTTAATTAATTTTTTTAGGAGACTAGTTTGCTGAAGCTACAGGAGGAGGCCTACCAACTTTCGATTACTTTGAGCTTTAGCTCAATGTCCATTGCCTACCACCCGTAGATTTTGTGCGAGCGGATGTTCCGTCGCGGTTACCTACCCAAGTATTAACCACGCTTAACGCTGGTTAACTTGGATGTCCACTGGAGCAACATCTCACTCTCCTAACGATTGTAGCCGGTCTCTATGTAAATATATTATTTTTATACATTTTTAAATCATAGATATTATATTTGTACAAATGTTAAATAAAAAATGCAAAAAAAAAATCAATCTAGATAATGTTCGGTTGGAGGTACAGTCGGGCCTAAAATCCTTCCATCACTTTACTTCGTAATTGCGTTAGGACAAAAAATATAAATATGTCGGTCTTAATATAAAAATCTCAATTTATTAAAAATATCTCATAAATTTCTATCCCCAAGTAAACATTGCCCGGTTAAACTGGGCCCCGAAGACCTATAAAAGCGTATTTTCCCTGGAAGACACGAGATTTTCGTTGTGAACACATAAAAACTTGCAATAGCATAAAAAAATACCTGTCTAATATCTTCCATTCAATGTTCACATCCGAGATTTAAAAAAATCCCACAAAAGCCCAAGGCCCGAGGAAATCATTTGCTCTCTAAAATTCTATACAAACTTTCAAAGGCTGCTTTGAGATGGCCAATGTATTCAGTGGCATCTCGACGATTCTTGTAGCTAGTGACAACAGCCCCAAGTGCCTGATCCTGAATCATATAACCAATGCCATAGCCATCCTCGACAGTAGGGCCAAAGCCTCCCCCAATGACGTCTGGACTGGACAGCGTCGATGTCGACAAGATATTCCTATTGATTTTCTCGTAGGCCGGATCTTGAAAGATCAATGGTAGACCGTCCCTGCCACTGGTCTCCGAGAGCCTCTTCAGGGCAAACAAATGTCTATCGAATCCCTGCCCCATGGCGGCCTCCTTGGTGAGAGTATTGTGAGCTTTGCTGCACTCGATTATCATTTTTTTCAGCTGATTGTTACGAGTTGTGGAACTACCACTCTCGACGATGGCTTTGCAGAGGGCTCTCGTCTCATTTGTGCACGACCTGACTGTCTCAGTGCGACCGTGCCTGAAGGCGGAGGTACTGCAGGACTCGTAAGTGGCGACAGCTCGTCCCTCGCGCCTGTACAGTGCCAGTTGAAAGGCGATTTGCATTACAGCGTCTGGACTCACTCCGAAGGTCTTGCACTGCTTCTTACCGAATGCCTCAGATCTCTGGTGGTCTAGGGAGAGAGTGTCGCTGGCCCAGTGATTGTATTCCTTCAGGGCACCTTTCACTGACGCTTTCATGGCATCGTCAATTTTGAAGTCTAGCTTTTCGACGCTCGAGGGAGATAGACTGGTCTGGTCCTCCGGGTGGAACCTAGGCTTTGCTCTTATATCCGCTCTCAAGTCTGTAAAATATCGAAGAACGGCCACTCCATCTCCCCACGAATGCTCGAAATTAAGTCCGGAGTATCCCTTCCCATTGACAATCAACGAGAACGACTTGTCGAACCACCGATTGGTCCCGTCGGCATGAAGGAATGCTCTGAGCAAGGTATTCTGATCTTCGTCCAATGAGTCATCATCCAGAGCTAGGAGAAATATGGCAGAATCGATTTTCTTGAGGATTTCCTCGTTGCCCAGGCTTATCAGATGCTGGCGATTTCTTGCCCACTGATTGCGCTCTGTTGCCGTTAGGATGCCAACTGGAAACTCGTTGGGCCCTCGAGGATCCTTTAGGATTGAACTAAGGGAGGAGGCTATCTTCTGGGGGGAACAAATGCTCTTATTTTCGTTTAAGAGATTGAAGGAGTAGAAATGACCTCTTCGCATTATTATCACGTGCCTCGAGTTGGGATCGTTGGAGATCCTGTCCTTACCGATTTCCGGGACTCGTGTTGTGCCGAAGAGGTGGTGAAATTGAGACATATCGAGGGGAAATGCCTGGAAGTATTGAGATTTTAAAAATTGAATCATCTATTTATTGAAAATAACAAGTCCACTTCAATAGTTTTACGACTTCATTCCTGAATTCTCAACAATAATACCTTGAATAAATATGCTCCATAAGTTGCAATTGCCGATGGTAACAACCCAGTGACCGTTCGAAAAAAATCTGTATTCGATTTCTTAGGATTCATGTGATAGACCTCGGGCTCCAGAATGCCAGCCCTCAGGGATTTCATAAATCGAGCTGACGAAATCAAGAGATTGGTGGCTTTTACCAGAGGCTCGTTGTATTTAATATTCTCCTCCTGTGTCATTATCAGAAAGGGATTGTAATTTATGGGAAGGGGTCTACGATCCCTCAGGTACATGTCGAACCATGGCTCGCTTATGTAGCTCGTGTGTTTGTTATTGCCATCAATTTCCAAGAGTTTCCTGTGCAATTGAGGGCCTTCTTTGGATTGGAATGCAGCTACATTGCTCGATGTTTTTTGGAATTCCTCGGGGGTGAGAATGGGCTGTTGAGCCCTCAGGTATTTTCTGCATGTGTCCTCTAGTTTTGGAATGGGCAGACGAGGGAGAGATTTCTGGAAGTACATCGTTGGAAGCCGGCTCTGCTGCAGGTAGTCATATTCGTTGTAAGTGGAGCTGGAAATGTTGGAGATGTCAGGGCAAAATGTCAGAAAATGAAATGCATATTGAAAAATTTCTCAATAGAACATATTGTATTAAAAAATTTATGTTTTTCTATGAAAGTAACGTCTTTGGGCACTTTTTGCGAAAAAAGAAACTTCAGGAAACTAAAGTTATACCTTGCACGACTCGACCAGGTGAGTAGAACTCTCGGCAGTAGATCTCTCTGAAATAATTTTTTCAATCATGACGGAACAATTTTTATTTCATGATCGTAACTCCAATACTTCTCAAATTAAAGGAGTCAATGACAATCAGTAAATATGTAGATGTAGACGGGTTTGGAGAATAACTAACTACCTTACATCCTCCCAAATATTGAACATTTCCAACGAGAAAATGCATAATGTTCAGTGTTTGCTCTGTCGAATTCAATGGCGATAAATTTTTTCAAATTGTATTCATTAGGTACTATTAAAAAATAAAAATCTTATGATTATGTCTATGTCTATGGTATGTCACTTGGAATCACTTGCAAATTATTCTCTGAATCTTAAATGAATTGTGATTGGTTAGTCAAGAGTATCCCCACTCTCTCATTGGTCAGAAGACTCCAGAGTTAATTCAAGTAGATAGAGCTTATCTTGCAAAGATGGCGGTAGTTTATTTGTTGATTTAATCCGCGATATTCGAATCACAAACAGATCTAAACGAATTTTCGGAAAGAACAATTGAAGTCAACATTGTCTAGCGACAACAATTGTTGTCGCTAAACAAATATTGAAATTTATTATTCAGAGAATATAAGGGTTGATACCAACAGGAATGCTAATTATTAATCTCTTAATTAATTAATTATTTGTACAGGAAATTAATCGACGGGTAAACCAAGATTATCATTCAAGAATGTCTTGCATATTCTATAGAATAATTTGATTAAAAATATAATGATCAAATGGATTCGTTCAATTTTACTCTTGAAAATAATCTATAATTAATGATACTGGAAAGAAAATGAATTCCAATGATTTAGGAATGAAAATGTTATTGAATTTATTCACCAATCATTCTGAAAACAATGAATAACAAATGCTGCAGAGCGTTGTAACTGCAAACTTTTTTTTTTGGAAAACAATTCCATTATTATCGTGGTATTGTTTTTTATTTAATGGGGACATTTTTAAGAGAGTCTGCAGTGAGTTTTCCTTTGGAAGGAGTGAGCAGGAGATTCCCATTCCAAGCGGCCTCGCCATTGGAATTAACCACGAGATCCACTGCTAATTTCTCCCAGACTTTCTTCTTGGGATTCAAAATAGGATCTGGAACTCCATTCTCATAATTTTCCACTAATACTCGGTCTCCCGGTGACGCATCCGACGGAGGACGAATGGGCTCTACTTGTCGTTCTCCCTCCCTATAAATGAAATATATTTTTTGATCTCTAAATTTCTTATTTATGAATTTTTAAATTAGAAAAATACAGAATTCAATAATTTGTTATCATTTATTTGTCTCAGGTTATAATTAAAATAGTGAATGTCATATTGTGAAAAATAATTTAACGAAGGTATTTTATTCAGCGACTCTACTGTAATGTAATGTTTAATTTCTACGAATGGGAATTCACTCACACTGAGGCACACAGGACCATTCCATGGGAAGCGACTCCCCTTAGATTTGCTGGCTTCAAATTAGCAAGAACCACGACCATTCTGTCCCTCATCTCCTCGATGGGCACAAAATTAACAAGACCACTGACAATAGTTCTTGGTCCACCCTCTTCCCCTAGATCAATTTTCTCAACGTACAGGCTGTCAGCATCAGGATGTTTAGCTACTTCGACGATTTTTCCAACTCTGATGTCAAGTCTTGAGGGCTCAATCTCAGTATTTTGGTTAGCTGGCGCATTTGGTTTATCTAATGGAAAAAAAATAATAACAAATCATAGATTCATTAAACCAATTCCTCATCAATTATTCATCTTCTTTTTTATTCTTAATGCAATTGCATTTCATCAATTGCTACTCACTTGCTTGCTTCTTTTCCTTTTGAGGTGGAGGGTAAGCTTTGGTACAGAGACTCTTCAAATTGGGATCGTTTTCGAATTCCTTTCTAATTGGATCCAGTAGTCTGTTGATGTAAACCTCGGCAGCTGATTTCAAGTCTCCAGGGTGAATTTCCTCCTTTGAGTAGGCATTCTCAAGATCCTCATAGGTCTCGTACTCTACATCACCGCCTGATTTAAAAAATCATAACATTGGAGGTAATGATTAAATAGAAAAATATGACTTTGTGTTTTTTCGAATGCAAGACTGTCACCAAATTCAGCTGCCCTTGGAACCAGGAATTTCTCCCCCTTCTTCATTAGCGTAAAAATTACGTGCTTGGAAAAGGCAAGAATTCCGTTGTCAACGATATTGCCAGGCTCGCAGAATGCTTTCTTCAATTTCTTCTTGACATTCGCCACACTGTCCAGCAGATCTATCTTAGAGTCCTCCTCCGATGAAGACATCTTGGCACCAGTCAGTCCAGGAACTGTAAAGATTCACATAATAGTCGACAAAGTATTTTAATAAATGCTTCTCCTCGAACTTCGTGAATATATTGACTCACTCATTGGATTCATCAGGTGGATTCTCTTCTCGTATCCCAGCATCGGTAGATATTTCTCAGCGAATGTGAAGATTTTTCGTTGATCAACACCACCAAATTGAGCATCAACCCCTAAATAGTGTTCGTCGAGGGCCTGTAGGCCTGGATAGAGCAGTCCAGAGAGTGCTGGACTTGCCACTTGCTTGATAACTTCAGCACCAGCTTTTTTGGCGTCGTGCTCGGTGATTATTGAGCTCAGACGATAAACATCTAATGTGTATTCTCTAAAAACCAAGGAAATTTAATTGAGTTCCCACAAATAATGGGTAAATAAAGGCCGTAAAAAATAGGTAAATTTTGATAAATTCACAGTTCTTTAAGCTACACACTTTTCTCTCTTGATTTGGGCGATACTCATCGATAACTGATAATTATGGAAATGGTTCAATAGGTAGTGAACTGGATAATTCAGGGATTAAAAATATTCATGTAATTGTTGAATCTATGACGTCGGTGGTTTTTCGAATGGATAACTCACTTTGAAAGTTCGAAGTTCGTTCCCTTGACGAATTTCAATTTGTCCAAGGGTACTCCAATGGATTTCAACATGGACTTGATGATGGCCTCGTAGTACTCAGTCCTCTTGGCCAGCAGCTCCCAGGGGGCCTTCATATTGTCCAGATAAGCATGCAGATCAGCGAAAAGAATGGTCACCTCAGCTCCAGTACTCAGGAAATCGGCGATCTTGGAGATCGGGGTGAAGTAACCGATGTGGGGTTTTCCAGTTGTCGCTGTACCCCAGTACAGTTTCAGATCTCTATCCTTCAGGATCGATTTCAATTTGTCGTCCCCCAACCATTCGGCGAGGTTCCTCGTTATCAAATGGTGTTTCTCCTCAGGAGTTAATTGAGTCATAATCTATTTTTAAACCCCAGAAAATTATTTTAAGGAGAACTCGTTTAACAGCGCAAGTAGGAATAATAGCAGACGCAATTTCATGTGGGAAATTCACTCGAATTCCCCAATTGTTGTTGATCTTTATTAATAATGAGAGGAAATTTGTTTGGTTAATGGTAAATATTATAAGACAAGAGTTGAGGAAATTCAACTCATTTCGTTCTTCTTTTATTGAAATTGAAAGAAGAATTGCAGATTAAAGGGATGTTTTTTATAATTTTTATCCTTTATTGTTGTATTTTTTATTAACCTCATGCGTCGCCCTTCGCACGCATGCCCGGCAACACGGAATACACGTGGATGTCAAAAAATTCAATGCTGATGTAAAATACAAATTTCCGAAATTAATGATAATCAGATATTCTGGATTAAATAAAATGCCAAAAATATAATCTATATCAAAGGATTTTCTGAGGGTGGACATCCAATGCTCCTCACTTCTTCGAGGTTATAAAACCCATTGAGATAAAAAATGGTGTTAAATATTGAGAAAATGATAATAAATTTGCCAAATGAATAATGAAGGTCGCAACAAATGATTACAGCTGGATGTCAATTGATTTTTCTTCATAAAACCTATATATTATTAATTACCAGTGTCGATTGTATGCCAGAAAACAGCCAGATGACAAGAAATGAAAATCCAATTATTTGCTTGGGGTCCCTAGGCCACTGGTACCCTAGGAGTAAATTAGAAAATTCTTGGAAGCTGGGAAAAATTTTCAGAAAACTCACTTAGACTCAGAGGCGTATTTTTTCGCAATTTAATTGTTGGTTCGGTTTGTCTAATGAGGAAAAATATGCAAAAATCATAATTTATCCTTGAGTTTATGTGGCAATGAATATTCCATTGCAATAAAAGTTTAAATCTGATTATTTATAATCGGATGTCAAACACAATATCGTCTATTTTGCAAAGAAGTGCTGTTATTCATTTATGACTAAGAAATTGCCAAAATCTAAAAAAGCACTCGTCTCTATTTATTTACATAAATCAATAAATAAAAAATTAATAAATAAATTCAAATATGGTTAAAGATAATTTTCCCGACAATTGGGATTATTCAAACAACGAGAATATCCAAAAAAAAGAATGACCTTCAGGCTTCAACATTAATTTCTCATATTTTCCCTAAAATGATCAATCATCAATCGCAAAGTTTGTCATAATAATTACTTTGCTCATCTGACCTCGACACACGCAAGAATGGCAAGAACACGAGAGGAGAAATCATAATAAGGAAAAGGCGGTTGCTGAAGAAGTGAATAAAATTAGAATATCCCCCACTCCTTGGAGGATAAAATTCAAAGCGCTTAATTACTCTAAAGAAAATCGCGTTTTCCGGTTAGTATGCTTCTGGACTCCCGGGAGATCGCGACAAAATTCAACGATGATTCGACTTCTGTTCGTCTTTCCATTAGTGCTCTGGAATTTTGATCCAGTGTCTGCTACATACACACCACCACAGGCTAGAGTAGAACCCCTCTACCCAAAAGGAATTAGACTCTCGATTCCAGGTGATTTTTTGGGATAATTTAATTTTTTTTCCATCACGCTGTGTCGGAAAAGTAACTTTTCAGTCACTCTCTGCTTCGCGTCGAGTGACTGAAATGCTTTTCCGACACATTGAGATGAAAAATATTGTTCGTAACGCGTGAAAAAAGTGGTTTTTGACTCGTGGGATCATATCACTCGCCTTCGGCTCGTGATATAAACTTCCCACTCGCCAAAAACCATTTTTTTTTCACTTGTTACGAAATATACTATTTCAGTGATTATTAGTGACAAGCAACATTTCATATTTCTCTCATATAAATACAATCTCATATTTAATTTCATGAAAGATGAGGATGGAATAACACTTGTTGCCTTCCACGTTCGCATAAACCAAGAATTCGAAGGACTGGAGGCTGGAACAATAGCTGTGGACGTACTGAGAGTGCGAAATGGTCGTTGGAAATATGAAGATCGCACAACAAGATTGAAGTACGGAGATAAAGTTTATTATTGGGTGCATGTTGTGTACGAGGGTCTCGGCTACAATCTCCTCTTTCAAGAGCACGAGGTCACTGGTGAGTCATTTACCCTTATCGGGCGGTCAATTTGATCATTGACGAAGAGTCGCGATGATCTTAATTAATCCGCCACTTTCCTCCTTTATAAAAATAGATTTTTATGATGTCAACGGGAATCGAGTAAGTCCCAGTGGCGAGCCTCTCTCTCCAGGAACAGACGACCCTAATTGTCAAATATCATCGTCCGTGGTTGTGGACCTACAAACGGGCCGGCGAAATGCAGCTTGTGCGGGGGAACTGCTGTTTGAGGATGAGTTCATTGATTTGAGTTCAACAAAGTGGAACACGATCGAGCAATTCTCACGCGCCCCTGTAATATCTCACATACTCTGGCAACTCCCCAAGTAATCATTTAAATCTCCTTTTCGGACCGATGAAATTTGATTTTACTTTCTTTCGATTGACAGGATTATCCATTTGTGATTTATCGAAATGATCTGAGAAATGTGAGAGCTGCTAATGGAGAACTCCAGTTGACGCCGACACTTATGGAGAAAGAGTATGGAAGGGATTTCGTGGAACATGGAGCTCTGACATTGTCAAAGTAAATGATTCATACTTCATTTGCAGTAGTCGTCGAATGACATACCTCCGTATAAGATACCTCACGTTCTGAGCGCTCAATCATTTTACTCCACTATCGGGGTTCTGTCTAAGATACCCAGCGGTAGAAAAATTCCTGAATAAAAATTCCCGATGACTGAGCAATAATTATATCATTTTGCGTTATTGAAATACCTTGTAACATTATTCAACGTTAAAAAATGTCAAATAATATTACGCAGATTGTAATGGACAATTGATAATGGTATTCAAGCTCGTGGCTCACGTGAAAATATTCAGGGAGTTAGGCATCAGGAAAAACATTCGAATTTATGTTGGAATGATTATCAGGTGTTAATTTTGACGATATAGATCGGGCAAACTTACTCTTTTAAATATTAAAGTCATTGCCAATAAGGTATCTTATATGGAGTATTGGTGCCTCATAAGTGGGGGTAACTAAATCCCTAGAGTTTCACTCACTTGGATCAATATATCTAGTTCACAAATAAGTGAAGAAAAAATTCATATATATTCGGAACGGACATGAAAACTAGGACTTTCCGATTACCAGTCGAGTGCTCTTCCCTTCTGAGCTATCCGAATATGTACTGAGTGCCATTTCAATTATCTGTCAATATTGACAGAAGCAAACCTCATTCCCCACTCGAATTCCATTCGGGCTCCAAACCCAAAAGATCGACGATCGAAGTCTGATCTAATTTGATTTAATTTGACTATTAATGCAGATGTACCGCCAAACCAGACACCCAAGACTGCACGCGTAGTGCCCGCGGGAGCTACATATTACCACCAGTGGCATCTGGAGCGGTGAACACTAGAAATTCCTTCGCCTTCATGTACGGGAAAATCGAGGTTCGGGCAAAATTGCCGAAAGGCGATTGGATATATCCAGTCATTGTTCTGGAGTCATTGGACAGTGAGCTGAACTCAGCTGAGACTATCCAGCAGTTGAGGATCGTCGAGGCGGCAGGTAATGAGCAGCTGCGAGCTGATGGCATTGATATCAGTGGCCATGTCATACGCGGTGGACCGGTATCACTATTGACCGCAAGTACCGGGCCAGCCCAACGGCCCAGAAGATACTCCCCGGAGCTCTGGTCCGAGTTGTTTCACACGTATACTTTGGAGTGGCGGAAAAATCGAATTCAGGTCAAGGTGGACGATGTAGAGTATGGAAGTGTTGCTGTTGATTCCATTTTTGATAAACCGGTAATTATGGAAGATGAATGGCGACGAATTTTTTGACAAGACACTGTAGAGTCTTTGAGTTAGATATCTTTATATAAGACACCTCGCACTCCGAGTGTTTTCCCACTACCGGCGTTGCAATCCACCCGTCTCCAATTGATCCCGGCATATTTCATATAAGGCACCCGGAATTAGAGAAATTTTGGAATAAAGATCTCCCATAAGTGGCCATTAATCTTATTAATTTAGGTGACACAACTACCGTGTAACATTATTTAATATTAGAATACGGGAAATAATATTACACAGATTATAACCGCTTACCAGTGGTGGTGTTAAAGCTCGTAGAGCGTGAAAACACTCAGAGAGATGGTCATCAGAAGACCGTGAAAATTTATATGTTTAAACAATTATCGAGAACGTATTGACGATATACACTAGAAAAATTAACCACTTCAATCATTTAAGCCATTCCAATGAGGTATCTCATATGAAGTATACGAACCCCAATTTTTTGATAAATTCCGAGTACTTCACTCACTGACGCTCCCTCCCGTATCTTATTCAGAGACTCTACAAAAAAATGTAATTGCATTTCCTTCTTTCCCGTTCAAATTTTCAAATCAATTAATTAATCATCGCAAAATGTTGCCTTTTTCAGTTTTATATAACACTCGCGGTGGGCGTGGGTGGCTCCACGGAATTTCCGGACCAGTGCTTCAGCGGTTCATACCAGAAACCTTGGAAGAATGTCGCAGCCAAGGTAAGCGGAAACAAATCTCCAATGAACTCCATCAACACCAACGGCTCATTATTATTTACAGGCTTTATTCGACTTCTTCAACTCCACTCAGCAGTGGTCGGGCACTTGGAAGAACGTAGACAGAGAATTAAAAATAGATTACATCAAAGTTTGGGCTCTGTAATCGTAGGGGTTAAAAAAACCCTCTAATTGTAAGATAATAATAATCGTAATTATCATTGTACTGAAGCACTTGCAATTAAAAACCGCTTATGGCGAAGCCCTCAAATGTCGCATCTTGAGATGAACCCAAACGCCCCCATCAATGGCGGTAACAAAATATTTAGGATCCACTTCGGCCGGCTCCTTCATCCTCTCCGAACGTTCGATGATATAATCCTTGAGGAGTGCAGCCATAGCAGCCTTAACCTGCAGATGAGTCATTCTGATCCCAGGGCAGGTGCGCGGGCCTTCACCGAAGGGTAGATACACAAACTTTTCCCTTTGTTCTTCACAATCCTTGGAAAATCTCTCCGGCACAAAGGCCTCTGGATTCTCCCAGTACTGAGGATCCACCTGAAGGCCCCAAAGCGGAATGCGAAGCTGATCACCCTGTTTGAGAGTGCAGGTGAGGCCATCCGGCCCCTTTAGAGTCACCGGCTTACAGCAGAGTCTCATCATGCTCGCAATCGGCGGAAGAAGCCGGAGGGATTCCTTCAGACTCTGCTCAATGTATGTCATTTCGTTGATCGCCTCGTAGGAGCATATGGTGCCATGCTTCCTCATCACGTCGTCCACCTCTTGCCTCATCTTGTCCTGAACTGCCGGATCCCTCGCTGCGAAGTAACACATGAAACTGAGAGTTAAGCTCGAAGTCTCGTACAGTTCAAGGAGAAATCCAAACGCATGACCCGCTAGCTCGCCCTCATCCAGACCCTTCTCCTTCAGGTGATTAGAAATATGATGAAGGACATCGTTCCTCAGTGTCGCGTCTTGCTCCCTTGCTGATCTGATATCATGAATTGTATTTGTGAAGAAAGTGTTCACCCACTCCGGCAGATATCGACTGGTAAAGAATCTACTCAGAGCCGGGAACAGCAGCTGAAGATTCTCCTTGAGACGGAATCCACTTTTCTCAGCGAATACAGCATTCATCATTTCGCGGAGAGAGTGCGGCTGGACATTGTCAGCGAAGGTGTGCTCTTCGATGCTGAGGACAGCACTTGCAGCAACCCCTAGAGTATATTTGGAGAACAAACTCTTGACCTCGACTTCGATAGATCCCCCCTTAACGGATTTCTTCTTCAAATAGTCGAGCAGTTTTTCACAGGTATCACGGATTGCAGGCATTCTGTCTTTCAATTTTTTCGATGAGAAGGCACTGAGGAAGATCCCTCTGGAGGTCTTCCACTCTTGGCCGTTCTGGAAGAAGGGATCGTGAGACATCAGTGGATCAATTTTTTTGTCTAGAGTCGGATTGTCAGAGAAGTGTGAAAATCCAGTGGTCAGAACGAATTTCACCAATTCTGGATGCCTCACTATGAGAACTGGTACTTGACCGATATACATGCCAACCATGCTGGCGTGTGGATGGGCTTTGTAGATGTCTCGGATAAGCATTCCTGGATTTTTTCTTGATAAAGCTTGGTCCAGGCCGTGACCGAAACCGAGAACTGATCCCTCTGCTTCGGGGATTCCCCGTGACCGCCAGTATTCATTGTTTCTCGTTAGATATTTGTAGACCGCTAGAAATGACAGGATGAGAGTAGTGGCAAGGAAGACGCTACACGATTCCATGATCGTAGCTCGCGTACTGCAATGCATTGTAACGTCAATCTAGTACGAGTTGTGTCGCCAATTTGTGCTCATGAGGGAGTCACGTGACACAAATTGATTGCTCACTCGTTACATAAGATCTAGCTATCGTATCGGATATTTTCCAGCGACTGTTTTATCACCATATGCATGAAAAAAGAGCAGATAGAGCTGCTGGTAATTGTCTTGTCTCAGATAGAAAACTCAGAACTAATGCTCTACTTTACAGATAGTCTACCGAATAGAAAATGTAGCGAAATGAATTTGAGTCATGTTGGATTTAAAATTGAAAAAGTTATATTACAAACTATTTATTTCAGACGAAAATGGTATCTGTGTACACATAAAAATACTGACAGAAGAATCATCATGAATTGTCATTAAGAAAAGTATTGAAGGAAGGACAATTAAATTGTAGATTAGTAGCCGCAAGAAATGACCTCTGTAAATCTAAATTCTGATCGTTTTCAGTGGATGCTGAGGTCTTGAACGTCTCATGAGATCCTTCATAATTTCTAACTCTCCTCCAGAATAAAAACAGGCCTTTTTGGGTGATATCCCCCGACCATTCGTCCATCTCACCTACGAGCTTGAAAGCTTTAAGTAGTTGATCGTCGATGTTTGCCTCCACGAATTCTGAGTAGGTCATCTGGTCCTCGTTAGGACAGATAAATTCCAGCTTCACTGGTGCAGAGGTTCGCTTCACTAGTGGTGGGCTTGGAATTTTAACTGATTCTTCGTATTGAATTGCCTCTGGATTGAATGGGTGGAGTCCTGTGGTCCTAAATCCATCGGCCAAAATCCTCTCCCACTTTATATTCTCAAGTGCTTTCTCGAGAACTCCCCCAAAATGCTCTCTCCTAACACGATCTCCATGATTAGTCAGCCTCCACTCGGCAACCGCATCTCTCCAAGCGCCTTTCAAAGGGTGAAACACCGCGACATCCATTGGCTGTAGAAAATTGATGCAACTTGGATGAATGGAGATCAATTCTATTCCATTCTTACGACAGAAATCGCTCAACTGTAGAGTCAAATAAGACGAGTGTCCGTTTAGATACAAAACGACTGGCAGTTCAATCTTATTGTTCACAATCCAAGGCTGAAAAGTTTTGCAGATCCAATCTAGGAATGATGTGGGTGTCGTCCAACCAGTGGTTGAACGACCAATTATGTAATCTTTGGGTGCAAGTGCTGTGATGATGGCTGGTATTCTTAGGTAGTTGAATGTAATCATCGGTGGCAGACACTGGCCCCCAGCATTTCCGCAGAAAAGTGCAGTGAGACAATCTTTATCATCGAATGCTGATCGATTTGCTCGCTTGATCAGGACTTTCTGACCCTTTGGCGACAGGTAGAAGCCCGATTCCTCGCAATTGAAGACACGAGAGCTGTCGATATCGAGTAAATTTTTAGAAGACAAACGATTTCTTACATGATCGAACCACTGGCGCAATTGGCCATTGGTTAATTTGGCTTGGCACGATGTATTATCTGCAATTCTGTCCTCAATTTCTGGATGGCGTTTTTGAAAAGCCTCGTACCAGTGTCTGCCAGGTCGGCCATCAGTGAAAACAGCGACCTTACCCATGGATTCAACGAGCTTTTGGACTGAATTGAGGAGTTGATCTTTGGTGACGGGGAATCCCTGATCGAACATGGAGAGAATCCATTCTACAAGTTTATGTTCGTGGAATTCTCCTAGAACACTCACAGGACCTGGTCTACCAATGACAGGCTTTGACAAGCCGTTGGCTTTGTCGAAGAGGGTTGATTTGGGGATGTTGAATTCTTTGCTCACAGATCCAAGGGTCCTTCCGGAACTCACAGCGTCCAGAGCTTTTTGCAGGTCTTCATCAGTATATGACATCCTTGGACGTTTGGGCCTAGGCAATTTAAATAAATTCAGGAATTTATGGAGTTCGTTTTTAATATAGTAGAGGCCTCGAATAAAATACCTCCACGTGAGATATCTCACGCTATGAGCGCGCGAGCGGTTTCTCCACTACCGGCGAAATCGTCTCGCCAGAAATTTGTGTCGGCATACTCCGTATAAACCCGGGAACAAAAAATCTCACTGGCGAAATATGCCCGGACAAAAATATTTCAGACCGAGAAGATCCCGTCAAAAATATCTCCTATGAAAAAAAAATCGGAATTAAAAGATAAATAATGAAGTCACATGGAAAGTGATAAAGCAAAGACCCCACTGAATACAACAATTAGACCAATTTTTGCAATTGAATAGGGGAAATGCGTTCCCTTTTTTTTTTTTTAGGAGATATTCTGGCACGTGACGTATCGCGTATCTCATAAGAAGGGAATTACCCCCCTTTCCATTCTGCCGATTTTGACCAAAATCGACACTCTTTTGACGATATCTCACAAACTATTAATCCTATCAGCTCGCGCTTTACTCCATTCAAAAGCTGATCTCATTTGCCATCGATATAGGCTATTACTAAGTTTCTAAAATCATGTTTTCACCACTTTTTCGTTAATTTTATGTTTTTCACAAAAATTGCAAAAATGGTTCGATAAATCATTTTAGAAACTTAGTAATAGCCTATATCGATGGGAAATGAGCTCAGCTTTCGAATGGCGCAAGCCCCGTGGCGATCGGAGCAATAGTTTTTGAGCTATCGTCAAAAAAGGGCGGACTTCGATGAAAATCGCGAAAATGGAAAGGGGGGGCCTTTGAGTTTTCGGCATTTCGACCTTTCGAGCCAGACAGATGACTGGCTGGCCATCTGGCCGACCGGAGATGCCGGAATCCTGGTTTTTTCGGATGAAGGTAAAGCCATTGGCCTTTTCGGTCCTTTTTTGGCCTTTTTTCGGCCTTTTTTGGGTTTTTTCAACTTTTGAGCATGTTATTGTCGTTTTTGAGGGTTTTTGAGAGCTGAGGGGGTTCTAGGGGTTTCTACTTTCGTTTTTGGGCCCTTCCGGCATCACTTCCAGGAAATTTTAAGCCGTTTAGCGACTTTTAGAGCTCTTTTTTGAAATTTTTCGCTGAAAACTGCCGATTTCTCGAAAACTATCAGGCGTAGCCTCCAAATTCCATCGGATTTGGAAAGCTGAGGAAATTTGCGATCGATATACCTTCTCTCTTTTCATTTTTAGGGATTTTTTGGATGATTTTCGACTTTTCGACGTCTGGCAGCCTCTGATTTCCGCGATTTTCGCCTGGGTGGACACATTTTCTGCGATATCTCAAAAACTATTGCTCCGATCGTCACGGGGTTTGCGCCATTCGAAAGCTGAGCTCATTTCCCATCGATATAGGGTACCAAAAAGTTTCTGGGGTGATTTTTTCAGCCCTTTTTTGCTAATTATAACATTTTCAGAAAAATTGAAAAAACGGCTCGATAAATCGTTTTAGAAACGTCGCGATAGCTTATATCGATGGGAAATGAGCTCAGCTTTCGAATGGCGCAAACCCCGTGTCGATCAGAGCAATAGTTTTTGAGATATCGTCAAAAAAGTGCCGACTTTGAGGAAAATCGCGAAAATGGAAAGGGGGGGCCTTTGATATTTCGGCATTTCGACCTTTCGGGCCAGACAGATGACTGGCTGGCCATCTGGCCGACCGGAGATACCGGAATCCTGGTTTTTTTGAAAGAAGGTGAGCCCTGGGCAGTTCTTGCTGGTTTTTTCGCCTCTTTTGGCCCTTTTTTGAGTTTTTTCGATTTTTCAGCACGTTATCGTCGTTTTTGAGGATTTTTGAGGATTTTTGAAGGCTAAGGGGGTTCTAGGGGATACTACTTTTGTTTTTGGGCCCTTCGGAGATAACTTCTTTTAGAGATAACGCCTTTTTTCAAAATTTTGGCAGAAAACTGCCGATTTCTTGAAAACTATTCGGCACAGCTGCCAAATTCCAACGGACCCCGGGGCCCTTCGATTACAACGATTTTCGCCTGTTGAACACATTTTCGGCGATATCTCAAGCAGTTTTGTGAAAAAAAAATCAAAAAGGGCCCTAAAAGTCGCGAAAGGGCTGAATATATCCTGGAAGTGATGTCGAAAGGGCCCAACAACGAAAGTAGAAATCCCTAAACCCCCCTGAGCCTTCAAAAACACTCAAAAACGACGACAACGAGCTTAAAAATAGAATAGAGCAATCTAAAAAAAAGCCAAAAGAGGGTCAAAAGGGCCAAAAACAGCCAAAACCTCCCAAAAAAGGCTGGGCAGGTCTCATGTTCTTTTAAAAAATCAAGATTCGGGCATTCCCCGCCGGACCCTTGGTTGTATCGTGGATATTTTTGGCGGGAACCTTTTTATATGAGATATTTTGGCACAGGATATTCACGCTACGGAACTTTTTGTGATGAGATCTTTTTGTTCCCGTTTTCTTTCCATAAGACTTTTATGCCGAGGTACCGCGAATATTTTCACATCGAACATATGAACCGGTTACCTTTTTTTACGAAGGATGAAGTTATTACGATCGGTATATCAAATATGTATATTATCTCCAGACTATTTTATATATTTTTAGGGTATAATTTTTTCATCAATTACTCTCTTTCTTTTTAAACTTGTTTACTGGTAATGATAATAATATATTAGTAGTGAGGTTAGACCGGGAAAATACGTGTGCGGTAACCGCTCGAACTTTGACTGGGTCGACTCAGTTCGTGAACTCGATATTTCTCTCGTTCAAAATGAATGATTACTCTCTTTCTGTTGATTGTCTTCTCTTCTAAAATTATCCATCGACTGATTGGAATAGATTAAAATGCGATTTTCACTTACATTTCGGTGATTGATCCTTACGTGAGACGGGAAAGGCTAACGTTTGCTGATTACATCCACATTCTACTCGTCGGCCAGTGGATGTGCCCGGCGAAATGCTCAATTGATTTGTTCCTAATAGTCTTCAGCAACTCGAGGAATATCAAAGAAATGTGAGATTTTCATTTCACTGGTGAATAAGAGAAGCAAGAATATAAGAGGAATGACAAATTCTATCGTAAGAGTGCTCTGCGTTCGATAAACGGGTCACGTTCGGTATGTGAGCCACTCAGGAGAGACACCTTCAACGTTTTCGCTAGGAATAGCGATAAAAATATAAAAATATCATTTTTATAAATTTTTTATGGAAGAATAAATAAAGCGAAAAATTTATCAGATAATTTTGGTTCGATGTAAATTCTGTAGAAAATATCTCAATACTAGGGAAAATATAATTCCATTGATTTTTACCCCAGCTTAGCTTCTGTTGGATATTACACTGAAAACCATAAATAAGAAAAACAGTAGATCTGTCTATTAAATTCGCTAGAATTTTCACATTGAATGAAATTTTGTCCTACGACTGTCAGAATTTTGAGATGCCCCATAAACTCAATTGGAATAACCTGTTTTATTGGAACAAATAAAGTATTGTTCACTAACAAATAAAAAAACTTCCTTCTAATTTTTTTAGTAATAGTAAAATGCATTCCGCTGTAGTTATTGTGAATTATTAATAAATGAAAAAAAAGGAAAGAAAGTAAACTGTTGAGTCCACTTTGTATGTTACGATAACTTCATGTCAGCTAATAAAGCAGGTTTCGCAGACTTTCAACTCTTACTCGCGCGAGATGCTGAAGGAATCCTCATTGTTATTATCACTCATAATATCGGCGGAGATTAACAATTCCACTTTGAATTCCAATTTTCCATAGTAATTCTACAAAATTTCTAGTGACTTGAAAGAACCAATTGAATATCCTCAATAAATTCCCCGAACATTAATTCGTGCTGGCCTGTTAAACCCCACCAGATAGAAATAAAAATCCTAGGGAAGACTGAAAAATGACAATTGTACAGGTTTTATATATTCAAGCTGGAGAATAATTGAACAGATAGTATTTTACCTCATTACTTGGAGACAATGTAAATTCATTTTTCCCTCCATAAAAAAAAATGGATTCCATCGGACGAGTGATAATTGTCGATAAGAAAAAAATAATCAATGAAAAAGGTATCCGTGACTATTGAAAATATTTTGGAATTCCATTGGGCCAAGACCGAAGGCCAGTGTAGCCTCGAAAAATACGCAGTAAGTGAGGAAGTTAGTGTAATTGTTTACAGTGAATTGTACGTAGCATTTTCCCTCGCCAAATGGTCGTATAAGGATGGACAGTAAAACCCCGACGACTCGAGGGGGCCTTACTTTATTCTCTCGCTCATTCGATTCTGCAGTGCTACAAAACTCGATACATTCGTGAGTTGATTTTTTTGGTAATAATATTTGTAACTTTGTGACTTATCGTGGATTTTGAGGATGAATCCAACGCCTGATAAGCAGAGTCTGACATCTCCCTGTTGTAGGATTTGTCACGAAGGTACACACGCTAATTTCAATGACTTATTATTTCTATTGCTGGCGGGATAACTAATATAATAAAACAGACGTGCTTATTTCATTGTGATCGGTAACTAGAGATAATGGCAAATTCTGACATTAAGGGAAAAAATTTGTAGACTGACTCATTGAATTGACGAAACTGAGAAATATGTTGCGTGCTTCAATCAGTCAACTGATTAAATTTAGAGGTTTTTTTTTCTCTATTGATTTTATAAAATGCGTGGAAAAATCGAATTCCATGAAAATTCTCCAATGAAATATTTCTATTGCAGAAAAAAAAATCGGTGATAAGTTATGGAATATATCGACAGAACTGGTGAAAAATTAATCGAATCATGAATTCATTAGAAGTAATTAATCATTAATTAATTTTAATTAACTGAGTAATTAACTAATACAAATTAAGCGCAAGAAAGAGAGTAAATGGAAAAAATAACCCATTCCCTCGATTGATTGATTAATTGATCGTTTTCCAAAAATTCAGATGGAAGGGCCGAGGAATTAGTTGATCCCTGCCAATGCTCAGGGTCAGTTGGTTTGGTGCATACAAGCTGCCTAGAGAAGTGGCTAACAACATCAAACAACATCCAATGTGAAATATGCAATTACACGTACCCAATAAAGAAGAAGAATAAACCATTAACGCAGGTTTGTGAATTGAGGACATATCCCAACAGTTGAGCTTCCAAGTCTATAATTACCTTTGGGATATCACTGAACCTATGAAGGATCGATTTTAATGTTGACCTTGGGCTTTAATGAGCCATGCGTTTGTGGGAAGACTTTAAAAATTTTATGCTCAGTATGTGGCGGCACTGAATCGCTGATGACGGCCATAAATATTTTCGTGACCGCACTGACAAGTTAATTTTATTTTCGTTTAATAGGGGACGAAATATATTTTTCATAGCAAAAATAGGGTTGGATGGGATTATTTATTCGCCTGTGGCTCGGGCTCTAAACCTCCCCTCGAGTTGGAAAACACTTTCTCATAATTGTATTAAAATATACCAATTGGAGGGAGTAGTCTCGAAGAGCCTAATTTATCTAGCCAAATGTCACTTCTATGAGACGTTAGTCGGCGTCGATCCATGAGAAATTGCAAAATTGTTATGCTCATTAATCTTACAATTATTTACCTTTAATTAGTGAAACCGTTTCACTGAGAGTCAATGAAGTAGTTCTATAAGTACAAATTAATAATTCAAAAGACACGGTAAACAGTTGAGATAGCTAGTCAGAATTATTCTTTTAAAACTGATGTAAAGTTGGTTTACTTTTGCTTGTATATTGTAGGAAATGACATTTTCCGCACTGCTCTTCACATTTCCCCGTCCGGGGATTGGTATGCCCTGATTGGGGCCCTTGGGCCCCTATCGTTATGGGGCCACGCGTGCACGTTGCGTGGCCAACCACGCGAGTCAAAAAACCCCATAACGACAGGCCTGAAATATACTATTTTAAGATCAGAAATCTGGTTGCTTTTAATGATTTCCTCCTATGGAGACACAGAGAAAAAAGTTTAAGAAAAATTACGGAACAAGTCAAGCAATCCGCACGCTAAGATTTTTTTCGTACAGGTAAAATTTAACGTGGGAATTGCGTACTTTCTGTGAAATTACAACTTCGCTGGCAGATTACGTGACTTGTTCCGTAATTTTTATTGGATATTTCTTTCCGTGGAGATAATGATTTGGACTTCAGTACGCTTGGAGAGATGTACGGAATCTTCTCCTCGCCTTCGCTACTGAAAGTTTATAAATTATAAAAATTTAAACAAATTCGATTAAATTCAAATTAACGTGCGGGAGGGTATAAACAAACGTTATCCATATATAGCATTACCCAGGGTTCATGAAGGCGAATGCGGCTGGAGTGAACACCACAAGGTGTTCAATGGTGTACAGTGGTGTACACTGTCCAGAAGGGTGCTAATGTCTCCTCATCAAGCTATTCACCCAATCCCGTCCGAATGAATTTTATCGTTGACTCGGCTCAGTTTAGGCACTAAGTCCTGAATTAATTCAGTGTCAAAGGAAAATTTAGCAGAGTAGTTAGAGACGTTAATGGTCCAAGAAACAATTCTTCAGATTTTTGTAGACCCTGGGTTTCGTTAGTCCTTAAATAACGCTTGCTCCGTTGTTACAGTCAATTTGGCAATGGTGGCTGTCAAGAAACGGCGAAGGACCCCAGGGAATTGGCGGTGACCTTCTCTGCTTCGTTGTCCTGACGCCGCTCTGCACTGTAGCCACTTATCTCTGCGCACTCGGTGCAGCAACTTACACTCGTAAGGGATTGTGGGAGGGCACGGGATTGGCTGCTCTCTCCTGTATGCTCATTGCCACTTACGCATTATGGTTGATTGTTACAATAAGGTCTTCACTTCAATTTAATTTAATTTAATTTAATTTAAATTAAATTATTTATTTCTATTAATATATTTCCTCGGCAGATTTCATTTTACATCCTGGCGAGAGTGGCGTCATCATCATCAGGACGTCAAACTCCTCGTCAAGCATCGGCCGCCGAACGCAAAGAATCAAACGAGGAGTGATAGTAACCCGGCAAAATCGGAGAATAGAAATGAATACAGAACGGATCACCCGCACAATACAGAAAGTCTGAGTCCATGGTTCATCAGGATAATTGCTTATTTCACCGATCCCACTCATGATCTCCAGCAAAATACGTGGGTTTAATTGTCAACGAAAAAGTCTAACGTTAACTCCAGTGAATTTTATCTCGCGCCTGTGCCAAATTACTCTCCATTCTTCAGTCTTCGATTTTTTTTTCATCATGAAAATATTGTTATTTTAATTTTAAGTGGAACTCAAACAAGTTAATATATTTTTTTATATAAATACATAAATTTTTGTAGAAAATTTATTTAAATTGAGAGAGAATTTTTTTTTCTTCCTGTTTGGTTTTTTTCTGCGAACAAATTGTTAATAAAATATTGAGGAGAAATACGTGGGACTGGGGGAAGAGCAATGGGAAAAAACCCCGGAATAATCATTCAGTTCCCCATGAAATATTATCGATAGTTGAGTTAGTCCCCATTGGCCCATGAAATAATGTATAGACATGAGAGTATATCCACCTGACCGCAGGTGCATTATCTTTAATTATTTAATAGTTAGAGGTCTCATTTGAGATGGTATACATGTCATGAGTTGTCAGTTGACTTATCAAACGAAGGCAAGGAAAATAAACTAACGGGAATGGAGGGTACTGAGACACTAGTCCAAGTTCGATCGAATTATTCACCTTTTGCCTCGACATGGAAACCCAAACGAGCGACACTTTTTATGTGGTCATTCATTTGTTGATATCTTTAAGTCGATTTCAGTTGATCCGGTATTTGGTTCTTTAAAATCCCTATTTTTCAACCCCAGTGATTCCCATTAATTAAAAAAAATTCTTTTAATAACAGTCAATTACCAAAAAGACGGACAGACAAATCCTTAGAAATTTCTACTTTTTAATCAATTAATCTCTCGTACAAAAAGTGGACAATTGATTCTAGTAAAGTTCAATGTCGGTTAAGTTAAAAAAAATTCTTTGAATAATAAAACTGATTTGGAAAATCCTTCACCTAATTTTCGTTGAAAGTACCTTACCGGTTAATTACGTGAAGTTTAAACTCCACAGAAATAGAGTAAAACAAACTATGAAGTATACTGATTATGAACTTCATAGTGTCTTTAGCAGAAAAATTGATCACAAAAAATTGCCACTAATTCTATATCCACCTGACCCGAATGAATCTGGTGCAAGGATGATGAAAGAAGTCACTGGAACTTTACAATTGAATCGATGGTGATGAGCTGGTGGAAAGCTGTAGAGTATTTTTTCGCATTAAAAAAAGGTCTATACCGAGTATTTAACATTTGCAACAATGTTGTTGGTCA
The DNA here is from genome assembly GCA_030522845.1 of Psyttalia concolor. Taxonomy (NCBI): domain Eukaryota; kingdom Metazoa; phylum Arthropoda; class Insecta; order Hymenoptera; family Braconidae; genus Psyttalia; species Psyttalia concolor. The sequence goes on along the minus strand of JAPYZM010000008.1, from coordinate 14,430 downwards.
TGAAAATTAATGTATGAATGCATTAATGAATAGCTGCTTTGCTGGGAATTCGCTTGAAAATTGTTTCTAGGTGTACGAAAGGTGAAATGTTAACATCATTTAACCTTTTCTACAAAATACAATACAAAGTCATCTGAGAATTTTTAACATGCGACTTGCGGCGTCAGTTTCCGAACTTTTTTTATGCAATAGATTAAATAGTCAAATTGAGTTCACGGATTTTCCTTGCACAAGTTAAGTAGAATTAACCGTAAAGGTGCTCACAGTAAAATTTGTTTATTGCATACTAAAAATAAATTAGACGTGTATGATTTTTCTGGAAGATATTCAGTTTTTCTGTGTTTCGATAATTTTCTTCACGAACGGCTAGAACACCGCAAAACAAATAAATTTTCCCGGGAAGGGGGTGGCCGAAAATCCGATCGACACGAGCTCAAAGTTAAATCTGTCACATGCTCAGAAAAACAGTGAATCGAATTCGGAGCCGTGGGTGTTAATAATTTTTCCACCGTACCGACGGTAAAAAAATCCACTTAGTCCTCATTATTCCACAAACAAATCCCTCGTAGTCCCCCGTGTAATAGCAAACGATATCCACGAATACGTGGAAAATCGGCCAAAGCGCAAGTCTCGTAGCTATGACAACCACATGTACCTGGTGGATTAGCACCTGAAACTTAGAGCCATTGTAGTTTCAACCGTTACATAGTGAGCCCGTTAAGGCGTATCATCTCGTCCTCAACCCCAATAAACATTTCCACACTTTCAACTTGTCATCAGAATTCGTTGCAATAACAGGTGAGAATTTTCTCTTAAAAGCTCCCATTTAAACTTCCGTGACATAATAAATTACGCGTATTTTTTAAATTTATGTTTTTTAATGCGCAACGGGTCGATGTAGAGAAAAACGGAATATTCATGTTCATATAGGGCTTTAATATCAGAAAACTATTTTGACACATGTCGTATTTATTAGTGGTCCTCCCTACTGTTGTTCTTACACGCACTCGATCCCTCCCCTGTCTCGACAGTTCTTACTTGGGGTTTTCCCTGACAGTCTCTTCTTGGACTGTTCCTCAATTGTCCTTTTTTTTTACAATCCTTAGGCCCAACTCTTCTCTTGATCCTACATTCGTATTTTCGTTTCCAAACAAAGATTCACAAAGTAAAATTACTCCACAATTGATCTTTTTCTTTACGAACCATGTTTTTAATCGATTGTTTTTGCCAAAGATGGGCATCATCACTGGGAAAAAAATTCTAGCCCAGTGTTTTGTCACCCTCGAATGGAAATTCAATTTCGCTATTTTTTGTTCCAGATATACCTCGAGGATTTAAGGCGTAAAATTTATATCGAATAGTGAGAGATAAACATCTCAACCGTTTTTCAAGTGCAAATGTGTAGAATCTGATAATTCCATTGTATTATCGGGTGTAATGTGACAGTCCGCCCTTCACCGGGTCAAGCTCAAGTTTACGCATGTATGTAGTAGTGTTGCTGACTATTGTACTGAAGATAATACTGAAAAAATTGAAACGCTACGAGGATATTGAGAATATTCGCCGGCGGGATTCACCGGTTTTTCCAAGTTTTACGCCGAGGATCAAGTTTATCGGACAGTGAGGGGTCCTTTTTGAGCACAATAAAACACGTGTGAGCAGAAGTGAAATTTGAGTTTGTGGATTTCTTTTGTGATTTTTCTTTTGTGCAATAAATTGGCGAGGGAGGGTGTGGGGTGGGTTATTAATCATGTGAGTAAATGGCTGTGACGATCAACGGCCACTGTTGGAGGAACCTACTATGGGCATCTGCCTTGACACTGGTGAGTGACTGGAGATTGCAGCTCGACCCCTGTATAAAATAGAGGGTCCTCGAATAAGGCACCTTTACCTCTGAGGGTTCGCCATCGTAATCCGCGTGCTATAGGAATTCGTGTGGATATACTCCAGATAAGATAGTCAGAGCTAAACAAATTGTTGAATAAAAATTTACGCCAAAGGCGGAGTGTTTTTTTTTACTAGTTTGGATCATGCGAATGCACTGCAAAATAATTTAATATCAACATAGGTAAAACAATATTACAGAAATGGTATTGAAGCCCGTAGAGCACGCGAAAATATTCAGAGGGTCAGACATCAGGAAAACATCCCAATTTATATATTTGAAGGATTGATACAGATATTTATTGACGATATACATTAGATAACCTTACTACTTCGATTGTTTAAGCCGCATGGTATCTTATATGGAGTATCCAAGCCCTCATTTTTCCCCGCTCGTGCGACGTGCACACAATCCGGGAATTTTCCTCGCCGCCGGTTGCTTAAGGGCTTATACGGATTGCTCAATTTCAGAAAATCGTTTTGTTTGCTTTTTTAATCAATACATTATGTCTAGAATTTTCTCCCAAAATTTTTAATCAGGACATTGAGTAAAATTTCCTCCAAAAATTCCTTTTCGTCCATCCGCAATTAGCAAAATTCATCCACAAAACTTGTCAAAATTTTTAACAATTTTTTTGCTGTGAATGTCAATTGACAAATTCGCCGCGACCTGCACGTGACTCAATCTCTCGAAAATTCCGGGGATTCAGCACTCAATAATGTATGTATACCCTGTAGTATATGTAAAGAGAGTATGGTCACGCAAGTCGTTTGTCAAACTAACTCGCAGCCGGATGTTTCAACTGGTTGTTCCCTCCAACTATATATTTCCACCAATAATATATTAGCTTTCGAAAATGGTCATTTATGTACTCTATAAGAATTTAAATTGTTTTAACCACTATCGTAAAAATAAATTATTACTCCGTTCTTAAATATTTTTTCCTCGTAAAAACACGATTACGTCACGAAAAAAAATGTAACTGTACGAGTGAAGGAGAATCACGATAAAATAATTTTAATCGCTGCTTTTTTCCCCTCATAGAATATTTATCGCAAGGCCGCCGTTGAGACAAATCAAGTTTTTATTCACCCTTGGCGACCATGTTACACGCAAAATCGTTCATTGACCTCGGTTGTCCCATCATTGCAAACAAAGTTAAATCGAGTGCTTGGAGGGGTGCTTGGAGTGGCGGGAGTGGAATAATGTCGCATAGAATGAGGGAATGAGAGACACAAAAAATTATCGATAAAAACCGATGAATTATTGAATCATCAGATTGTGAGGTGGAAAAAAAATTGGTGAAAGTCATCATTTTGGGAACAATTATTGTACAATTTTCATGCTTGTTTCACGATATCTTTCATCAGGCTCTTTAGCATTTGTTGTATCTGACATTTCAGCTGAATTTTCAATGTTTCTTTAGTATAAAAATCCTTTGTTCACTCTGCAATGGAAAATTGAAATTCTCTTTTAGAAAAAGATACTGAAGCTCTGAAAGGATCGAATGACAATCTTTGTCAATCAATTCGCAATGATTTCGGATCGCGTGAGTGGTCTGTCCCGTGCTCGACGATTTAATCTGACATCGTCGGAATGAAGTTCAAGCGTACCAAATATTTACGAAAACGCCCACGCTAGTGAGTAAACATGCCGAAGGTTTAAAGTGTCTCCGGTATTAGAAAATCGAAAACAAAAATTTCTATTTCTAACTTTCATTTTCTATTTGTCCATTGTCTCCTAAATTCGTTAGAAAATCATGAGAGTTTTCGAAGAGTAAAAAAATACAAATCATTCGAAATTTTGATTACACGTGAAATTTTTTTCAACAATTCAGCAGTGAAGTGAGAAAACGGTTCAAGTTTACTTACCTTTTGACAGAGTGTTCGAAGAATTTTTCCTTATCAGAGCTTTCCAGATTGTCTTTGTAAAATAACCTTCTTTATAGCTCTCATTTCGCGTCTCAAAAGAGGTTTAGATAACAATTTTGCCATGCATCTTACAGGTTTAGATGTTTTTTTTAAACTGAGGAACAGGCAAAATTTATCTGAACTATTTTGTCATTTCTCGTGTTAATTATGTGTCAGAGTTCAATTTTATCGCAACCATCGACAGCATTTTAGTCGGTCTAAGGTAGTTAGTATGTATTCAAAACTGGCAAGTAGATAAATTCCAATTGGGTCAGCCATCGAGCCGATGTGACCGGGCAATGAAGCAAACGATAAGCCCTCCCTAAGCGGACCATAGAGTTACCTATAACGTTACCTAAAAGCTGATGCTTATCGTTGAACAATTTCCCCCTCAACCACCCGGAAATTCTTTGGGGTTCACTAACACTTTTAACTGATGCACACGGGGGAGACTTGGTTATCGTATTGGGTTTGAGTCATTTGGTAAAACATTGTCAACCCCCCTGCTTTTAATGAGTACTAAACCACTTTTGTCGAGTAGTTGGATATCTTTTCCCGAAAACTGAAAATATAACTGGAAATATCCATCGAAAACAAATTTTCAATTCAATATTTATGTTGACAAATTAATACTGCTTGCGCTTGTGGTCTCCTCACTGTCAATAAATATTGTCAATTATCGTTCCAGATCATCATAATGAATCGCAGGTGTTCGAGGATGGGGATGCTCGAAGTATCGGAAGGTGGCGAGGTGAAGCGGGCCTACTGTCAACACCACCAGCTGGTGTATTTCCAATGCAGAACGTCGGCCCTGTCAAGTTTGAACCCCCCGATGTTCCCGTCATTTTTGTCCTCGGTAATGATTAATGGATATTGTATTTAATTTATCGGAAAAGAGTGAAGCAATTATCTTAATGCAGAAGGGATTTATAATTCCCCTGGTAAGACAAAAATGATTATAATCATTAAGATCGAAACTCTCTAAAACCGATGACAGTGCACGGAAGGAATATAAAAAAAATACAACGTTCACTTAGTAATGCTCTAAATTAAATGAGAGTGTCTCCGGTCTGTCGAATTAATAAACAACAGTTTATTAAATGATTGTCTGCTGTGTAATATGCACGAGTGAAGCGGTAAAACTTAAGAGTTTTGTCTGTTCGGTTTTTAATGAATATCTAAAAACTGTCAAGACATTTTTTATGGAGCAAATTGAGAGCTATTAAGAAGGTTATTACAAAAATTTTGAAAGCTCTGTTTGATTCGAAGAAATTCTTCGAAAACTCTCTTCAGCGATCAGTCAATATAATTCGTTTTACGAAGGGTGAGGGAGGCAAAGCGTCTTTAGTCGCCAAGAACTTGGGAATGGAAGGGCGCAATTTATCGACATCATGCTCATTTTTAAACTATTTTTGCCAGTTTGAAGATGATGCCTGGTTCATCTAAATAGCATTTAATTAGGAGATAATGTCGATCAATTCTAGTTTATTATGCCCCCTGTCTCGCACCTTACCGCTGAATTTATTCAATCCCCACATGTTTTCATGCTTCAGGCGGCCCCGGGAGCGGCAAGGTGACACATTGTGACAATCTAATGCAAGAGCAGAAGGGGATGACGCACATAAACATGACGGACCTCCTCCAACAATATGCTCTTGGAAATGGTAGGTAGCAATCATGCATTTTTCCAAATAATTGAAAAACCCATTCTCTGACTTATTTACACTGACGGAAAAATTTCCTTCTGAGAAAGAAGATTTACCTGTTTCAAGACATTTTTTTTGGTCGTTAGGGGGAGCATAAGAGAGCATAAGAGATCTAGTTTTGAGAGAATTCAAAAATTCTCTGGGGACAGGAGAATCTCATCCTGTTTAGAAACTTTCTTCTCTCACTCTGAGGATGGAATTATTTACCAAAATATTCCATGAGTTTAAGCATTAACAAGCATGAATAATTCCAGAAATATTCTTGAAAACAACTATCGTCGTCGAACAACAAAAAATATTTTTGCTAAATACATAAGTTTCCCATTAACAGCAAAGAGTCAACAACTCCTATGATGAAAATGAGAACGTGAATAGGAGAGAAGAATAAAACAGGGGTGATGCATTACGTAATATAGATATTTGAATGACGCCGCTATGACACAGTTTATATACCCTAGACCTAGAGTGGAGCGTCAGGGTAAGTTGCGTGGTAATCGATGGATCCCTGTGATCGATAGTCCGTAGCGTTCCTCCTATGTTCTATTGTCCGTCGTTATTGCGTAAACAAGTGGTGGTATCCATCCCCCACCATAACAATTCTTCAACCCCTCCAATTTTGTTTTACTTTCCTATCCTCAACGCGACGATATATGCACAGGCTTGTTACACACGTTCACGAAAGAGAACTATCTGGAATTTTTTTCAACATGATTCATTGCTCAGCCGTTGGAATTTTTTGCCACTCCACTGATGATGCAATTTGTCCCAGGCGAGTTAATGATAACTAGAAACGGACGCGAGCGTTTGTTTTTTTATATGGTACTATATACTATAACAAATTTTGTTAGTTGATTGTGCTTTTTTCTTTTTTCTTTAATCGTCATTTACGGCTTTTTAAAAATGTAAGGCGATTATTTTGTTATTTCAACATTTTTAGTCTTCAAAAAATAATTTAGAAATTTCAATTATCGACTTCTCAATGGCGATGAAAATGTTTTTTATAGTTTCCAATGAGATCTCCAATGACAGGCTATGAGCAAAAATATGTTCTTTCAGATTCCAAGATATTGTCAAAAAACAAAGTTACCATACCTCATATTCTATTATTATTATTTTTAATACCTCAATTACGATTTCAAATGTCGTGTTCCACGAGGGTATTTTTCCGTGTGTGTAATCAGTATTTTCATGTCTATATTATCTTTATAAGAAAATTCTGTGGAATAACTTTCATTTATCATTTACTACAATACCATACTATAAAATGTATGATATGCAAATTTTTTAAAACCTTTTTATGGTTCTCTGCTCGCGATTACTCGGACTCCAGATGTGATAATGTTTTCTATTGAGTGGAAAAATATACTAACCTGTTTTTATTTATTTTTTCCACCAATCGCTGCAAGACACAGGCAGTATTGCATCACAATTGAGGTTTAGATTTGGCGAGTCTATTGGATTTTTTAATCAATTTCCCGTTGAATAGTTCCGATAAACCGGTGATAGAAAACGCTTCATTGGATTGTTTTAAATCAAGGAGTGTTCGCCCGGTTTCAGATATGCAGGACTTCGGCCTTTTGAGCAGTAAAACAGTGACTGAGGTACTCATGTTGGAGATGAAACTATCACCAGGAGCTACGACATTTTTGGTTAGCGGCTATCCCAGGAATATGAGGGATGTCGTTGAATATTCGGAAAAAGTGAGTAATTGGCTTGTGATTTTGTCCCCCTCGAAAATATATTGCAGGGACTTTTTTTCCGGGTGGGGAAAAACAGCGTCCCTTTTCTTCCCTTGTGCCTTCTTTCTTTCCCACAAATCAAGGCAACACGTCAGCTACATTCACTACTCGCTAAAAATTTGCCACGAGTTTCCCCTGCGGCAGAGCTAGAGGGTTGAGAACGTGCACGTGGTATTCACAAAAAATCAACGAAGACCGTTGACCCGACCCAGTGACCCGCTCCGATTACCTGAAAGAGTCAATGCCGGACAATCCGGTCAATACCCCGTTTGTGTCAGTAATTGAAGACACTTTGTTCCAAAGAATTTCCTTTTGTAATTATCATTATTCGTATGGCAATAGGTTTTTCCCGTACTTTTCCTCGTCCGGGGATTGGTACGGGCTCCTGCCCGAACTCGAAAAAGTGAAAATCACTACGGAAAAATATCATTCCTGCGAGTAAACTCCACGCGTATAGAAAACCCCATAAAGATAGGCCGGAAATATACTATTATTGGGAGAGGGAATTGAAAATGGGAATTGTAAACGAAAAAGTGTCCAGGGTCGAGATACCTCTGTCGGAGAGAGCACCGGATGTTTTTTATGAATATATTTTAACCAATAATCACCGAAATTAATTTTTCTGTGATTTGATTGTCTAAGCAATGTATGGTGGGCAGAATTCTATCCCTTTCTCAGTCTGAGTTGGCCATCTTCTCCTGATTATTAATAATAGCATAATAACTACGCACATTGATAATGCATTTTTACTCACAGATTCAAATCATTAACGGTGTAATTCTGGTATCATGGAGACAAGAAATCTTAGAGAGACAGATTGACTACGGAGCTCAACTGGGTCACGTGATCCTAAGTCTTGCACGAATGGAACTGCGGAATTTTTATCGAAATGTCATGCCTGTTGCTGAGTATTTCGATCGGAGTGGTATACTTCTGGAGGTAATTGAATTACACTTCAATTTTATAACATGTACAGTAGAATCTTTGAATAAGCTACCTCACGCACGGAAGGTTTCCATCACCACCGGCATTATAATCCGCTCGCCAGAAATCCGTGTCAGCAAACTTCGCATAAGATATCCAGGGTCAGAAAACTGGTTGAATGGAAATTGCCGATGAAGGGATAGTAATTTTAGTAATTTTTGTGTTTTCATCAGGTATTCATTGACATAATACGTCACATGAACTCATAACTCTAATCATTCAAGCCGGTACCAACGAGCCATCTTATATGGAGTATCAGAGTTCCCGCGATGTGCAGAATTTCTCTTAGGTATCTCATTCGGAGACTCTGCTGTATATACAAAATTCCATCACTTCTTTCTAACAACTAAGGGCGATACGAGTGCGTAGAACATAAAATGCGAACTTTTCCTTCTACAAATATCAAAGTCCCTCCTAATCGATGACAATTACACTCAACTTATAGCCGTACTGAATGTTAATGCTATTACGAACATGATGAACTAGGCCTACTTTAAAACTTCCAACTTGACTAGATTATTTATAGTAATGCATTGATGACTGCTCTACATTATCGTTTGCCTTCAAAACATTCCCATCAATTATTCACTCGATCAATTACCCATTCGGGTAATCAGCGATAATTACTCAATTAAATTTTTCTTTGAAACTGAATGAATTCACCACATAGAATCTAAACTAAGTCAAGTCAACAATAGAATTGAATGGGACTTGATTGGGTGAATAGTTTGATAAGTAGACATCACCACCATTTGGACGATTATACACGATTATACACCTTGTGGTGTTCACACTCGCCGTTGCGAACCCTGGGTCATGCTAACTACCGGTGAGGTTTATTTATACCTTATCGTTCATTGATTTGAATTTAATGGAATTTATTTGAAATTATCTAATTTTTATACATTCAGTAGGGGAGGGGAAGGTTCCGTAGATCTACCCAAGTATACTGAATGTCAAATCTTTACGTCTTAATACTCAATCATTGAAAACAACCAGTTTTCGACCCTAGAAATGCCATTTTTCACAATATACAAGCAAAAACACACCCATTTTACTTCAGCTTTCAAGGAAAAAAATCGGAGTTGCTATCTCAACTGTTTACTTCTATGTGATCATCATATGTTTGATAGTAAATTATCTTATATTTGCCTGTTTCAGGTCAATGGAGAGCGAAATCCGAGTGAAGTTTATGTTGATTTTCAAGAAGCCGTTGCCAAGATTTTGGGATTTTCAGAGAATGGTGGCTTTGATAGATCACTACCGCAGTCACTGCAAGCTGAAGTGAGTTGTATTTCATTACGAAGACTGTAATTGGTGATCATCAATGCGAGTAAAATTCCTGACATGCACACACAGAGAAGTGTACTCGCGAAACGCGCGATTTGGAAACATAATTCACGTTTTTGAAATTTTAATTTCTGCTCTTTTCAAATGAGAAATGGAAGCGAAATTAAATCGAGTGATCATTGGACACATAACGAAAGCCAACTTCTCCCATTCCTGCATCCCAGTAAAGTGTACTGTGTTTTAAAGACTGCCTTGTCCTATCGCAGGTGGAGGTGGTGCAGCCAGACGTACTCTCCAATCCTCAGTCTGCTAGTCGGATAATTTCACCGCCAGCGACGATTCGCACAAATCCCGCTAAAACCGCCAATAAGCCGAGAAAAGGTCTACCGAGCTTCATCTGGGTGATAGGTAGGTCGGATTGAATGGTAATCATGCTCTCCGCTGTCCCTTCAATCGTTTACAAGAGACATTAGTCGATTGATGAAAGTTCCTGCCCTCTCGTTGGGACAATACTTGACCATTTTTGTTGCTCCTCAAGGTGGGCCTGGCAGCAACAAGTCCCATCTCTGCACTCAAGCTATTCGCAATATGCCCAACTGGGTTCACGTAGACATCGGAGGTCTCTTGAGGACCATGGCGGCATCCAATCCCATAATTCACGATACTGTCATCATCGGAGAAATGGTTTCCCAAGACATTATAATGCAGCTCGTGGAGCAGCAAGTAATACTTAATCGTGACAATGATGGAATTGTAATTGATGGATTCCCCAGAGATTTGTCGCAAATGCAGGAGTTTGAGAGCAAGGTTTGCACAACACTTGCACTATTAGAGAAGTTTACTGACACGAAAGACCGATTCCCTTCAGACAAGAGAATGATTTTCAAGTGTTTAAAGTTCTAAGCATTTTAGTTTAGATCACATCCCTGAGATAATGGGTTTTTTTTATTGTAGTTTGGACAAGAGCCACCACTCATTCTCCTAGACTGCTCAAAACTTCAACTAGGCCGTGGAAAACTGGACGACAGTGTTCCAGCATTCCGCAAAAGGTTGGAAATATTTAGGGAAGTTACCCTCCCGATGTTGAAGACTTTGGACAATGACAATCGTCTGACAACCGTAAGCAGAATTTAATTATTACAATTATGGGTTTTGTCTGCAAAGTATAGTTGGCATTGATCATTTATGAATTGTTGCAGATTGATGGGGATACAGATGTCCCCTCGGTCCAACAGGAATTCGCATCGGCAATCTATCAACTCATGCGTCAAGCCCGACGCAAAGAGGATGCCAGTCATTCAGCGAACGATGATCACTCAAATTCAGCAGCCTCCGGTATCGTCAACGGAGGTCTGCGAGACGTACGTTTCGCCAATGGCGTATCAAAGGATATCATTCCGAATGGCATCAGTTCACTCAATCATCATCAGCTCAACAGGAAAAAGAAAATCGATGGTACACGGAGAGACTAACTTAATCAAAATTTTGGCACAATTCACCGAATCTTTTGGCGCTAGTCGTTTTCACTTAATTTCTAGAGGAATTAGAGAGAATAAATATGTAACTTTCTGTAAATTCTCAGGCTCAATTCTCTGTTCACTGAAACAATACGAAAAAGTCACATAATTTTTCCGAATGTTGTAAAATCTAACCGGCCTTCTAAGACCCACTGTGCCTCAGAATATAAAAATTCTTGGATATTCAAGAGTTTGGTAAATATTCAGTTTATTCACACCAGCTTCGGCTCGCCTATCCCAGGTCGGATTTTTCCCTCCAAACTTCCCGAACGGGTTGATGTTTACACTCCAGTATATACCCGTGGGCGGAGATTTAAATGGACAGTTAAATAACTTATCTCACCGCTCTTTGCGCTATCCAGGGCCAACGGCGTGAACGTGACTATGTATCTGGCTCCAAAGACAACCCATGTTGATACAGATACAGACAATGGACAGCACAGCGATGGATAAAAATAAAAATTCGGGATGGCAAAAATGAATACCCCAATCCTGCTGAGAGTCTGGCCAATCAACTCCTTTGACGCTTTTGTGAAAAAAATTATAAAATCTTTAAAAAAAAAATTAAAATTATAAAATCCTTTAAATTGACGAATAACACGAATGGGTCCATCTGGTAGATGGAGTAGGGCGTCGTTATGGGGAGATGTGTGGTGTCTCTCAATAGTCGAAAATGCATTCATCCCGATGTGGAAATCAGTATTAGGTTTAAATAAAAACACGTAGATATCCATGATACCGTCGCACCGCACTTACGGAGTCCTTACAAATATCAAGGAGATCCGCGAGACACTTATTTCACCCAAAACTGACCTTCACCCATTATGTAATGTAATTCCAACTACTGTCATCAATCTCACGGCACTGGGTACTGTGAATATCTGGCCTTACATTTGAAATGTTTACTTGTGGGGATTAGCGCTCGTAACCACGAATACGACAGTCGAACCTACCCGAAGTCAGGGTATATTTTCTGGTGTGAATATACTGAATATTTACCAAGAATTTATTTGTGTTGTTACAAACTCGCTCTCACGGATGAATTACTTAACGAAACAGATTGTAGAAGTTGGGGAACGATTGAGACTTTTTATTGCATTTAACTTCCCAGATTATGTTTCGAAACGTCATTTTTAGGTCATTTTTATTGAATATTTTTTTGTCCGTATAATATTCTCTGAGAAAGGCTGTCCGTAGATGATTTCACTGTTCACTTTGTCGACTTTTCCGAATAATCTAAATTAAATTTCTCCTTTCAGCAATTAAACTACCAAACGGATTTGCCCATCATGGATCGAAAACTGGGGTTGGGGCCAAAGTCGGTGAGACTGTCAGAGTAGGTGCAAGAATAGCGAACGGTGTTATTAGAAATGGTGGTCAACAGAATCATGTACATATGAATGGTGCAGCCAATGGTGCCCAGCACTATCTGCAAAATGGTGTTGGTTATCTAGCTAATGGAATTCCTCCGGGTGTCAACAGGGTTGCCCCAGCACCAATTACCAATCCCAAAGACTCCATTAGAAAAATGTATAACGAGGTTGATGGATATCACGAAGATCTTCATATATAGACTATGAATCGAGTGCAAGTAAACTCAGTATTATAAATGGGGGACAAAAGTTATTGAGGAGATCCTTGTAATTTTTTCCTCACTGGATAATGTTATTTCCGTGGGTAAACAATGAGATAAAGACAAGATAATGACAATGACTGAATAATCAGATGTGAAAAGCGACAAATTACTGGTCATTTGTTAGATTTTTATGCCCCGAATGAAGGAAATTTTCAGTTTATTAGAAAAACGACTTGAGGAAAACTGCTCATAATCTTTAACTATAACAATCAGCATGAGAATCACTAGTTTAATTATTAGATAAGGTAATCATCGTGCAAATATGGTAGAATTTTTTAAGTGTCCAGTGGGGGGAAAAGACGAATGACGGTGGTGAGAGAAAAACAACTCAAGGAATATTGTAATACTATAAATATACGTAAATAAGGTAACCAGGCCAATTGCTGGACAGGTGTCAGTTGTCTACTGAAGGGATTGGCAAGGCCTGCTCATTTTGCAAAACCAGCTCCCGACCACAATTAGTGTAATTTCAATGGTTTCGCCTCTGCTATCCCACTCCTCATCGTACCTGGATCGTACTAGTGCCCAAATAATTGGAACGTCTATCAAATTTATTACTTTCCTAATTGAGGTTTATGGGGTCGCTTCGTACCCCGTGTGGAGTGTGCCGATCCCTGGTGTACTGGATTATCCAACGGAACTGATTGTTGTATCGTAGGATGAACTTTTGTCTCTCGAAATGTCAATATTTTGGATAACTTTTCTCATAATCGTCCAGCAATTGGTCGGCGTACCTCGAATTATATTTTTTGCAATACACAGCATAGAGGGAGTGGATTTGATTTTTCGAAAAAAAAAAACTGTTGTTGTCACTATTTACCAGAAGCAATTCCGCTGGCGGATTTGATACAAGCAATTGTTGAAACAGAAAACAAAGAGAGTTATTCGTAAATTTTACTGCTGATGGCGAAACGTGAGTGCCTTCGATGATTACGAGTAATATTCCGGGATTTTGAAATCGAATTTCTACAATTTTTACAATTATCTGATTTCATCTTACGTGTATTCGAAAAATATGGATATTTTTATTTGAAATCACTATTTTATGAGCAATTGATGTAGCGATCGCTTGGTTTATCGATCCAATGGCAGAATTACATTTGTGATCGTTGACACGAAAAGGGTCCACGTTTATATAGAAAAGGGTGAGAAAGGAATTAATTTTCTTTATATTTAAATTAAAAGTTGAAATTGTCAACTATCATTTCTTATGCAATCGTTAAACAATTTACGAAGTATTTTAATATTGTATATAAATGTTTATAAATAAATTGAAAAAGTTAATAACACCTGTTGCTGCGAATGTTTTTTTCATATATTCATTAAGTACTCGTTTTTTAATTATGGAATAGTGACCGTAACGAACAGATGAGAAATTAGTAGCCAATAGTTGATAGAATAGTAGTCAATAGATCCGGTCATCCACGCACTCTTTCTACCGATGTCTAATCAGAAGTGAGCCAACCAATTCCCCTCTGAAACTATTTTAGATCATCTGGGAATGATTGAAGATAGTTCAGAAAGACTTTTATAATTTAGCAATTCACAATTTATTTATAATTAATTGTTTCCTATGGGGCGTATCTTTGGCAGATAAGGTGATAAAAAATGGCTTTAATTTGCATAAAATATGTAAAATCATTCGGGAAGTCTCAATCATTGATTTTTAGTTAAAGTGCCATTCCGAAATATTCGATAGACAAGGAAAAAACATTAATTAATCAATACATGACTAAATCAATGAAGAAACGAATTAATAAATT